>AWOL01S0025512.1:21841-35022 GCA_000715115.1 Nicotiana otophora
TGCAAATTTAACCACAAGGTTCTTCTACAAGATTTCCTTCACTCCACAACCCAATCCTTACTTATTTAAGTTCAACAATCCTCCCACAATTCTTATTGGTACATGCATGTATAAATAATACTCTCATACCCATGAATCATACTCCTAATCAACCATCTTCTACCCAAATTTGAAATTGAAAACTAGGGTATGGAACCTTACCTCTTAGATGAAAAACTTGTGGGTTTTCCTTGTTAATCTTCCAAGATTTGAGCTTGACTTGATGAATAATTATCCTAGGGTTTTCTCTCTCTCTAAAACACTCTCCCTTCTCTCTAAAACATCAGAATATTTGCTCAAAAATGACCCTTTGAGTNTCTTCTACCCAAATTTGAAATTGAAAACTAGGGTATGGAACCTTACCTCTTAGATGAAAAACTTGTGGGTTTTCCTTGTTAATCTTCCAAGATTTGAGCTTGACTTGATGAATAATTATCCTAGGGTTTTCTCT
This sequence comes from Nicotiana otophora, assembly GCA_000715115.1. Taxonomy (NCBI): domain Eukaryota; kingdom Viridiplantae; phylum Streptophyta; class Magnoliopsida; order Solanales; family Solanaceae; genus Nicotiana; species Nicotiana otophora. The sequence goes on from AWOL01S0025512.1 coordinate 22,332, forward strand.
CTCTCTAAAACACTCTCCCTTCTCTCTAAAACATGAGAATATTTGCTCAACAATGACCCTTTGCGTGTATTTAACGAAGTAGGATCGGGTTTTAAAACCCCAAAAATGAAGCTCTGGAACAGGTTCTACGGTCGCATATGCGACCGCATAATGGTTATGCGGACCGCATATTGGTCGCATAATTAGTGTCCAAAATGACCAAAAATCTGCCTGAGTCTGCAGTCACTATGCGGTCCGCATAACAGTTATGCGGTTGCATAGTACACCACATAACAGTTATGCAGTCGACTATTGCTTCCAACAGATCCAAACAACTGCATCACTCTGCGGCCATTATGCGGTCTGCAGAGTGATTCTACGGTCGTATAATGGACCGTAGAAATGCACAGTTTCACAAAAACATATTCCTTTAGTTTCCCATGCATTGTTCAACCCAAAAGGTCCGAGCCGTGGCTCGCAAGCTCGCTGCAAAGAATTTTTATAATCCTCAAACATGTAAGCCTAGTCTGGCACCATGAAATATTATTTTCTTTGCAAATTTTACCGGGCTTTACACTTAAGTTCTTCGAAAATTTTCCGAGGTGTTACACTGGTCTTCCACAGAAGTGCAAGCATATGTGCCCTTAGGGTGTCCGCGGGTGCGAGCTTTCAGGGTCCTAAGTAAGGCTTGCACCTGCAATGGAAATTCCGTAGATGCGGCTAAGTCCTCGCAGAAGCGAGAATCGCCGGGCAGAAAAGGAGTCTTCAAGGGTTTATTCTCATTTTCATCTTTTGGACCTAGAGAGCTCGGTTCGTGGCGATGTTTTGAAGGATTTATAAGGAAATCATTGGGGTAAGTGATTCTAACCCAGATTTGGCTATATTACATGAATACATTGTTATTTTCATCATTTAATTAGTGATTTGAGTCGGAAGTTTGGGGGAAAATTGTGAAAACTGCTTAGACTACATTTTGGGGATTTGAAAGGCGATTTGAAGTCAGATTTGAGTAACTATTGTATGGTTGAACTCGGTATCGAATGGGTGTTCGGATGTTTTAAGTTTGGTCGGGTTCCGAGACACGAGTCCGGGGTTGACGTTTTGAGTTAACTTTTTTTCTCTTTAAAGATTGCAACTTTATTTTCGAAATAGCTTCCTATAGTTTATATTTATGGTATGAATTTGTTTTGGTTGGATTTGAGCTATTCGGAGTTGGATAATCGCAGGAAAGGCTTACTAATGGATTGAGTTTGCGTGTTTTAAGGTAAGTGTCTTGCCTAAGTTTGTTGGGGGGGGGGAGGATTAACCCTTAGGATTGGTGTTGTTTTGTGTTAATTGTGATACGTGGAAGAGGCTAAATGTGGTAATTGACTAGTGTTGCACCCTATTTTGCACTAGTCAAGACAGGATTCAACTTGTGGTATCTATGTTGTTGATGAAAGAGAGTCGCCACCTAATATTTAAGGGTATACTAGGGTACCTATTTAATTACTAAGTTATGTTCATTACAAGTCTGCAAGCCAGTGAGATTATGGGTAAGGGTTTTTGTTCTTCTAAGGGAAAGGTGTTAGGCACCCCTTAAAATGTACCTGAGGTAGTGCCATAGGACTTAGACTAATTTTAAGGACTTAGTTATTTACACTATGCTATGATTATCACACAGGTAGGGCTCGTTATATACTAAAGGAAATGTGTGTAAGACTTGAGAATGGGATGGGATTACAAAAGAGTTATTGAAGTCTATGAGAATTTTGGAAAGTAGTTTATATTTTAAAGCTTGAATTATTAGAAAAAGTGATTATTTTTTGAAGAATAGATGCTAGAGTAATATTAAGAGTTGTTTGTAAGAAAAATGATTCTTAAATGTACCTTGGTTTGAAGATTTAAAGAAAGATTATTTTGCTGAAAATCTTTTAGGNAAGAATGGGATGGGATTCAAAAGAGTTATTGAAGTCTATGAGAATGTTTGAAAGTAGTTTATATTTTAAAGCTTGAATTATTAGAAAAAGTGATTATTGTTTGAAGAATAGATGCTAGAGTAATATTAAGAGTTGTTTGTAAGAAAAATGTTTCTTAAATGTACCTTGGTTTGAAGATTTAAAGAAAGATTATTTCGCTGAAAATCTTTTAGGGCGACAGTTCTTCATTTTGCAAAATTCTGATTTTTCCTTGAAGATGAAGCCGGGATCGAATTTCTCCTTTGAAATGGTGCTGATGTTTCCTAAATTCTGGGTTTTAAAATCTTTTAAGGAAAATAAAAGTGAGCAAGAATATAGTAATGATATGAGAAAAGTATAGTTAGCGAAATGAGGATCTACTACTAACTAATTCCCTTTTTTTCAATCCTATATGGTTTAAGGCTTGTCTAAGTTTATATGATATTAAAGCATAAGAAGATCTAATATATGAGTGTTATATACACGAGAGATAAACAACAACAACAAAGACATAACAAATACGACCAGTAGTAAAATAAACTTGCAAAAGCAGTAAACTTAATTAACGAGACAGTAAACAATGATAAAGGAGTTAAGGGAAAGAGGACTGGACTCTAGTGATTGGGCCTCAAGAAGGCAGGCCCAGCAGTAAAGATGAGCAATTACAGCTGATTTTGGACTCCCCGACGAAATGCAACAAAGCTGGGATTGGGCCTGAGTTCATCAGGAACTCGGCGGCCCAAGCCGATGTACATTTCCAAAAAAGAAAATAACATTATTAGAAATAGGCTGCATGTTCTCAACATACTCTAGTACACATAACAGGTCACATTCTAATGTACGTGATAGGTATATGAATTGATAACTTAAATAGGGATATGATTAATATTGTGGGGAAATTATATATATTAATGTGGTGGTTTTACTTAGCAAATAATTCTCATTGGAAACCTTTCGTTGTCTTTAAACATTAAACCTTTAAAGAACTGAATGTGTTAATGAATTAAGAGCTAAGGAGGGAGTTCCACTCGAGGTCGATGTTCCCTTTGGATCCCCCGATACTTCAAAGTTCCCAAGGAACTCAAGGACCAGGGCAATGCTTGTGGCGGGGAGGGCAGCCCAACCTAGAGTTGAACTCCGCTCCCAACTACCCTTAAAAACTAATGGCATGTTTTCCTTATGGGTTTACCTTGGATACCAAATAAAGCATACATATCAGATAAACCTAAAGGGTGTTGACATATAGAAGAGAAACAGAAATCTCATATCACATTGTTACATGAGTAAGTCATTAAGGGAAACACGTTCAAAGAGAAAGTGGGGGATTCATAATTCATACGGACAGTAGCACAAGAGATGTAGATACTCCTACCCTGGAAACCTAACTGTGAATGGATTAGTTTATTATTAACACATGCAAGGATTCGTAACACTACTTAGCACCTTAAATATCATCAGTAAAGATTCAGACAAACAGTCATAGCTAACCATTTTTACAGGGGGGTTATCAAGGATATCAAGAATGGGATTAAACTCTCAGCATGACTATAAATTCAAACATGGGATTCCTTAGGACTCAGTAGAGTCATGCTCCTAATAGTATTAATAGGTCATCATGTTCAGATAATATCAACAAAGGACTTCATAAGGTTTAAGAATCAAGTTCAGTTTCAAATTAGTAATAGGGGAGGACTGAGCACAATTCAACACAAGAACATGGTATTATAGAGTCAAACAGGGATACTTGTAATATTCAGTCAACTATACATAGGCAGGGTAAGTGAGGTAGTGACCTCATATAAGCGGAGAAACTTTTCACATTACACGATCAATTTAAACATGCCACTGAAGAGGGGAATTACAGGTAAAGGGAAGCATTGTATCAAAACAAGTTTAACTCAAACATAAGTCTAGCTTAGTATCTATGTATGAAGTGGCCATGCATCAGCTTCTAAAATCTGTCACTTGATTATGACAGAATAACTAAGTCCTACTTTATGAAAGATAATTTAATGATAGATGCATGTAAGATTCACAAAATCAACAGTAGTTCAAAGAGATTAAGGACAAGGAAATACTACACAAGCAAGTTTTAAATTAAACATGTATCTGAAGATCTCAACTAATCATGAGACAACCAAGTTCAGTTATACATCAATTACCAGCTGAACATAACCAGACATGATCATGACTTGTTCTATGAAGAGGAGGATAGCTTAATTTAACAGAATATGTATGGTAAATATTTATGAAAAGAAGACAGTCTAACTCAAACAAAATGGTTTCATGCAAATGTATCCAATAGTTAGGTATACCATGAGAATGTCATAGTGATAGCCAGAAGTTGCCCTCAAAGCTAGAAGATACATACATAGAGAAGGAGAGCATCTAAACACTTAGATTTTTATACCTTAGTTAAGTGATATGAGCTTATGAACTTTCAGGCTCACCCCAGTTAATATTATCAGATAATACACTTGACCATAAGACAAATAGTATGTAGGGAAAATAATATGTAGAGGTGAAGATCATACCAAAATCATCAGTGAAAGAAAAACATGAAGTTTAGGTAAACAAGATTAGATTAACAGAAATAATAGTAACTAAGCAAAGTGAAATACTGTAGTAGTAACTCCGAAAACAGTCTAACAAACATAAGCAGAGAAGAAAGCATTTAGACACTTAAAGTTCATGCTTAAGGTTAAAAGACATGGGATATAAACTTAAACAATTTCAGATTCATCTTAGTTATAATTAACAGGTAGTGGACTCTAGACAGTCGAAGGTGTATGAGAAGAATTATCGTGTCCACGACCTGGAATTAGCAGTTATTGTTCATGCCTTGAAGATTTGGCAACACTATTTGTACGGTGTCCCTTGTGAGGTCTATATCGATCACCGGAGTCTATAGCATCTGTTCAAATAGAAGGATCTTAACTTGCGGCAGTGGAGATGGTTAAAGTTGCTTAAGGACTACGATATCACCATTCTAGATCATCCCAGGAAGTACAATGTGGTGGTTGATGCCTTGAGTCAAAAGGCGAAGAGTTTGGACAGTTTAGCATATCTACTGGCAGGGAAGAGGCCATTAGCATTGGATGTTCAGGCCTTGGCTAACCAGTTTGTTATATTGGATATTTCGGAGCCGAGTCAAGTTCTGGTTTGCGTCGTTTCTCGGTCTTCTCTATATGATCTCATCAGAGAGCGTCAGTATAACTACCCTCATTTTCTTGTCCTCAAGGAGATGGTTCAGCATGGCGATGCCAAGTAGGTTACTGTTGGGGATGATGATGTGTTGCAGATGCAGGGCCGACTATGTGTGCCTAATGTGGATGGGTTACATGAGTTGATTCTTTATGAGGCCCACAGTTCGCGGTACTCCATTCATTCGGGTACCACTAAGATGTATCAAGACTTAAGGCAACACAATTAGTGGAGAAGGATGAAGAAGGACATAGTGGAGTATGTAGTTCGGTGCCTAAATTGTCAGCAAGTGAAGTATGAGCATTAGCGGCCAGGTGGATTGCTTCAGAGGATTGAGATTCCCAAGTATAAATGAGAGCGAGTTGCCATGGAATTTGTTGTTGGGCTCCCATGGACTGGGAAGACATTTGACGCAGTATGGGTGATTGTGGATAGGTTGACCAAGTCGGCTCATTCCATTCCAGTGGTGACGAATATCCTTCAGAGCAGTTGGCTCGGGTCTATATCCATGATATTTTATGACTTCATGGTGTGCCGGTATCCATCCTCTCTGACTGGGGTATGCAATTTACACCACACTTCTAGAAAGCCCTATAGCATAAGTTGGGCACACGGGTTGAGTTGAGTACAGCATTCCACCCTTAGACGGACGGGCAATGCGAGTGCACTATTCAGATATTGGAGGATATGCTTCGTCCATGTGTTATAGAGTTCGGGGGTTCTTGGGATCAATATTTTCCGCTTGTGGAGTCTGCCTACAACAACAGCTACCAATCGAGTATTCAGATGGCTCTATATGAGGCCTTGTATGTGAGGCATTGTCGATCTCCAGTTGGTTGGTTTGAGTCAGGCGAGGCAAGGCTATTGGGTACTGACTTGGTTTAGGATTCTTTGCAAAAGGTTAAGTTGATTCGGGATCGACTTCATACATCCTAATCTAGAGAGAAGAGTTATGTTGATCGGAAGGTTTGCGATGTTGATTTCATGGTTGGAGAATGGGTCTTGCTATGGGTTTCACCCAAGAAGGGTGTTATGAGATTCGAGAAGAAGGGCAAGTTGATCCATAGGTATATTAGACCTTTTGAGATTCTTGTGAGGATTGGTGAGGTGGCCTACAAGCTTGCATTGCCACCTAGTCTAGCTGTATTCCATCCGGTATTCTATGTTTCTATACTCCGGAAGTATCACAGTGATTCGTCTCATGTGTTAGATTTTAGCTCAATCCATTTGGACAAGGATTTGTCTTATGTTAAGGAGCCGGTAGCCATTTTGGACAGGCAGGTCCGAAAATTAAGGTCGAAGAGCATTGCTTCAGTGGAGGGGTCAACCAGTCGTGGAGATGACTTGAGACCGAGCATGATATCCGTCGCCGGTATCCTCATCTTTTCACCACTTTAGGTATGTCTCTATATTCGTTCGAGGACGAATGTTTGTTTTAAGAGGGGGAGGATGTACCGACCCGACCGATTGTTTTGGGTATTTTATCCCCGATACCTATTTATTGCATCCTCTATGTTGTATTGTGGTTATGTTACTTGCGGGGGTATTTGGTTTTGGTTCGGGTGAGTTTCAGAGTGAAATGGGACACATAGTCCCTAAATTGGAGGCTTAACTTGAAAGCGTTGACCGTAGTTTGACTATTATGTAGATAACTCTAGAATGGAGTTTTCTCGGTTCCAAAAGATTCGTATGGTGATTTTGGACTTGGGAGCGTGTCTGGATGTTGATTTGGAGGTCCGTAGGTCGTTTCGGCTTGAATTGGCAAAAGTTAGAAAGTCGAATGTTTGGAAGGCTGAGAAGTTTAACTGGGAGCTGACTTTATTAATATCAGGGTCGGATTCTGATTCTGCAAGTTGGAATAGGTTCGTCATGTCATATATGACTTGTGTACAAAATTTGAGGTTAATCAGAGTTGTTTTGGTATGATTCGGTGTTAGTTTTGGAAGTCAGATGTTCATAGTTTCAATAGGCTTGAAATGGGTTGTGATTCATTGAATCGATGTTGTTTCATGTGATTTTTGGCCTTGAGTAGGTCTGTTATGTGTTTTGGAACTTACTGGTATATTCGGGCGGGGTCCCAGGGGCCATGGGTGTGATCGGATTGAATCTGGAAGCATTTTGGACTTATGTGATTGTTGAACCATTGTTGTGTCTGGTGCAATCGCACATGCACACTTTGGGCCACAGGTGCGGCATCGCAGAAGCAGCCCTTGAGCCGTAGAATCGAAAGTGAGACTAGCCAGCTGGGACCGCATGTGCGGTCAGTGGCGCGTAGATGCGGGTGGTCTTCCATAGAAGCGCAAGTGCAGATACGCTTAGGGTGTCCGCAGGTGCGAGATTTCAGGGGCCTATGAGAAGGCCGCACCTGCGATGGAAATTTGGCAGGTGCGGAGCCGCAGATGCGGCTAAGGCCTCGCAGAAGCGAGAATAGCTGGGCAGAAAAGGGATCTTCGAGGGTTTATTCTCATTTTCATCTTTTGGACCTAGAGAGCTCGATTTGTGGCGATTTGTTCGAGAGATTTTCAAGAAAATCATCGTGTTAAGTGATTCTAACCCGGATTTGGCTATATTACATGAATCCATTGTTATTTTCATTATTTAATTAGTGATTTGAGTTAACAATTTAGGGGAAAATTGTGAAAATTTCTTAAACTAATTTTTGGGGATTTGAAAAGCAATTTGAAGTCAGATTTGAGTAACTCTTATATGGTTGGACTCGTTATCAAATGGGTGTTCAGATTTTTTAAGTTTGGTCGGGTTCTGAGACGCGAGCCCGGGGTTGACGTTTTGAGTTGACTTTTTATTTCTCTTTAAAGATCGCAACTTTATTATTTGGAATAGCTTCCTATAGTTTATATTTATGGCATGAAATTATTTTGGCTAGATTCGATCGTTCGGAGTTGGATAATCGCGTGAAAGGCTTACTAGTGGATTGCGTTATCGTGTTTTGAGGTAAGTGTCTTGCCTAACTTTGTGTGGAGGAATTACCCCATAGGATTGGTGTTGTTTTGTCTTCATTGTGATATGTGAAAGCCGTATAGGCAAGGTGCCAAGTGTGTACACGGGTTAAATGTGATAATTGACTTATTCTAGCTATGTAGATCCCTTTCATGTCTTAAATTGAGTTGCCATAATATGTTATCTTCATCATCATCAGTCTATCTTCACATGCTTTACTTGTCATTGATAATACTTGTCTTAACTCTTACTTGCTAATTGTCTTTACATGTTTAGTTGAAGTTCTTGTTCTCTCTATTCCTTATTCATTATTTAACCGTTGAGTTCCTTACTTGAAGTCATTATTTCTTGGAATATCCTATTGTTGAATTCGGTATTGAGTTATAAAGGCAGTGATTCACATTGAAGCAAAGTTGTAAATTGTCGAAATACTATTCTTGATGAGTTATTCATTCTCAGTTGTTATTGTTGAGACTCTTGTACATATTGTGGTTGAGTCATGGGCTATCTATTGTGGAAACACCATTATTGTTGATTTCTTTGGAAAATTGATATTAGGCACTTGAGGTGCGATTTATGATACAATGTGATATTGATACGCATGCGGTGGTATAAGAATTGGGTTTGAAATACATGCGGTGAGATAAGGTGGGCTTGATACGCGTGTTGCTAGTAAGGGAACTACTTGAAGCCATGCGGTGTGATAAGGTGGGCTAAAACGCGGGAAGCTATTTCGAAAAAAATGATTTTCAAAAGTAAATGCAAGGCTCCAGCGGTGATATTAGAAAAGATTGGGAATTGTTTTATAATATGAGACTACGAGAAAGTACCTCGGTAGTGATTCTTGTTTATACTTTTCTATTACATCACTTGTTGTTTTGGTTGCTTTGTTTCCTTGGCATATTATTCCTTATTTTCTTCCTTGATGCCTTATTTTCCTTAGTTCAGTGTAGCTATTCTTGGTATATCTCATCATTGTCTCATTTCCCTTGTTTATCATTATCACATTGTTATATATACCTGTTCAGTTTTCTTATTTATTCCAGTAGGTCCTTGACCTGACCTCGTCACTACTCTACCGAGGTTAGGCTTGGCACTTACTGGGTACCGTTGTGGTATACTCATGCTACACTTCTGCACATCTTTTTGTGCAGATCCAGGTACCTCTTACCAGCCCAGGCACCAGTGAGTTGAGTTAGATTTGGAGACTTCAAGGTATACCTGCTGATGTCTGCAGGCCTCAGAGTCACCCTTTATCTAGTTCTATTTCATTTTCCTTTATATAGATACTGTTGTATAGGGATGTTCGGTATACTCTTGTAGAGCTTGTGACTTGGTATCACCGGATTTTAGTTGTTTCTGTTGAGTTGCTGGGTTCTTTTATGATAGTTGTTGAGTTATTTGAGAGTTTTATCATTATCTCAGTTATATTCTGCATGTATGTTAAGCTTACCTAGTGTTAGAGACTAGGTGCCATCACGACATCCTACGGAGGAAAATTGGGATCGTGGCAATTTTCCTCATACTACATGGTAAATGAAACGTCTTATCTATTGTTGAAAAATTGCAAAATCACAATTTCCTTGATAAACTCACATTTAAGAAATTTCGGTGAAAGATTGAGCCTTGATTGTTATGCTTGGAAAGCATGTATAATTTTCCGTAATTGTGAACGAGCTGAACATGATATCTTTTGAGTTATTTACTTTTACTGTCTTCATTATATTATGAATTGTTATTCATTATTTGTGTTGGACACTAACTTTCTTCCGAGCTCGTCACTACTTTTAGCCCGAGGTTATGTTTGTTACTTATTGAGTACATGAGGTCGATTGTACTCATATTGCACTCTACACTTTATGTGCAGATCCAGGTACTTCTAGACATGGTGTTTGCTAAAGTTCGCACTGGTTGAGCTTGTGGAGACTACAAGGTAGCTGCTATGTCATTCGCAAACCTTGAAGTCCTCTTTAGTTTATCATTGTTGTCATTGTTCTACCATTGAGACAGTTTTTGTATTGAGGATGGGCTCTTTATTTTGAGATCATGTAGTGCTCATGTACTCGTTGACACCGGATCTTTGGGTTGGTTATAGTTGCGATATTATTTTTATTTTTAGATATTTTATGATATTACTGTTGTTGAGATCATTAAGTTATGTTATTTGAGTTTATTGTTATTGTAAAATTGTTAGCTTGCCTAGCAAGTAGTGTTAGGCGTCGTCACAGCTCCGTGGGAGTTTGGGTTGTGACAAGTGGATGATAATGAGTTAGAGAAAGCGTATATGTTTGGTTAGTGAAGTTTTTATAATGCAACACTTAGCCCATTCAATATTTGAGAGGCAGTGTTTACCTGTGCATTGTGGAGAGGCGGTGTTTAGCCCGTGCAGATATTGAGGAGGCGATCTTTCAGCCTATGCAATGCTTGAGGTGGTGGTTTTTCATCCTATGCATATGTGGAGGAGGAGATCTTTTAGCCTATGCAATAATTGAGGAGACGGTGTTCCATCCTATGCAGATATTGAGGAGGCAATCTTTAAGCCTATACAATGTTTGAGAAGGCGATCCTTCAGCCCATATAAATGTTTAGGAGGTACTTCTTAACCTATGTAGATTATAACTTTTACGCCCGGCGGTGTATATCCATTAGAAGGCAATTGTTTATGATGTTGTACCTATTGTTTCTGCATTCATAGAAAAATTATAAGTTTTGGAGGGGGAAAGGTTAGCTCGTGCTCTGACTTCTCCTTTCTTCCTGCTCTTGCTTTCAATCTTGGGTATTTCTAAGCTCTTGAGCTTCACCTAGGTGACCAGTTAGTTCGCATAATAGTTTATGTTCGAAAAAGTAGCATTTAAAATCAATCATTTTGAAATTATATCGAGTGCAGTTATGAAATGTGTAATAATGAATAAAATATATGTATATAAATAGTTTTTGTTGAATCATAAAGCGTGACATTCTTTAATACATTACAATGTCCTTATATTGATGGAATATTTGGGGGTTCCCTCAAAAGTTCTGGCTCAGTGTTAATGAGTCTGACCTTGACATCTCTTCCGGTAATTCTCCTTTACCTTTGAGTGATGAATCCTTTTCCATATACAAAATTTTGAGGAATCTCCAAATTTCTACCCTAGTGTCTATCTTGAAGGGGAAGATAGAATTTTTATTAAAATGTGACCGAACCCACAGGTCTACCTACGTATCCCCTTTTAAATGAGAATCAGGTCAAGTGTACTTCATGATTACATCAGAATGAAACAAGAAAGACATTCCCTAAATATAGTATCTTTTGACGACGTCTTAAATTGATAGGCTTTAGCCATACTTCATCATTTATCTCTACTAGTATAAGTGCTCCTCCACTAAAAACCCCAATTAACCATATAAGAACCTTGCCAACTTGGCGAGAACTTGCCTTTCGCCTCATCTTGATGTGGGAAACTCTGCTTCAAAACTAACTGCCTTGGCATGAGTTGCCTTAGTTTCACCTTCTTGTAGAAAGCTTTCGCCATTCTATTAAGATAAAGTTGACCGTGACGGACCAAATTCTCCTATCGATAAGAGCCGATTGTATGACTTTTTACACCATTCAACATCACTCAACTCAGCTTCTTGTAAGATTCTTAAGGAAGGTATTTTTACTTTGGCTGGTATCACAACTTCAAAACCATAAACCAAAATATAAAGTGTTGCCCCAGTAGATGTTCGGATAGTGGTGCGATATCCAGTAATGCAAAAGGTAACTTTACATGCCAATGCTTATAATTGTCTATCATCTTTCATATTATCTTCTTGATATTATTGTTGGTGGCCTCTACAGATCCATTCATCTGAGGCCTATAAGTAGTGGAGTTATAGTGTTTGATTTTAAACTTCTCACACATGGCTTTCATTAAATCACTATTCATATTGGTGGCATTGTCCGTGATGATTGACTTAGGGACCACAAATAGACCGATGATATCATCCTGGAAAAATCTTCTACAATGTTTTTGTCGTGGCCTTGTAAGAAGCAGCCTCGACCTATTTGGTGAAATATTCCATGGCTACAAGGATAAACCTATGCACATTAGATGTAGCAGGCTCAATGGGACCAATGACATCTATGCCCAAGGCAGAAAATGACCAAGGCAAACGTGTTACATTGAGTTCATTTGGGAGGGACTCATATAATGTCGGCATGAACTTGATATTGATCGATATTTTGTACGCAATAGATGTAGTTTATTTTCATAGTCATCCAGAAGTACCCAACTCTTAGTATCTACTTCTCCAGGGTGAACCCATTCATGTGAGGCCCACATGTCCCAGCATGTATCTCTTTGACCAACCTAGAGCTTCCTAAGCATCTATACATCTCAACAAGCCCAAGTCGGTAGTCCTCTTATACAAGATTCCTCCGCTTGAGAAGAAGTGATTAGCTAACCTTCGCAGCATACATTTATGTATATGTGTAGCACTCTCTGGATAATCCCTCTTCTCCAGGTACCCTTTGATATCGTAGAACCACGGACTTCCATTGAGTTCTTCTTAAACATGAGAATAGTAAGAATATTTCTTGTGGAGTTTTACGGGAATATGATCAGTGTAGTTCTTATCGGGATGTTGAA
>AWOL01S0025514.1:22126-84636 GCA_000715115.1 Nicotiana otophora
GGTATTACTATCTCTAGGTTTAACCCTTTAATCGGGGCTATCAATCTCTTGAGTTCACCCCAATTCCTTGTTAGCCTAATTTTCCTAGACTTAGTCCCTCTTTCTCAAGAAGAGCCTAAGTCATAAAGGCATGAGTCAGTGTTTGCAACCACTAATTCTATAATTTTAGCATGAACTAGGCTAAATATCACTAACCCATAAATAATTAAGCCCTAAAATTCAAGACCCATTAAATACCCACACTAGGGTTGGGTCACAACCCTAGCTATGGGGTCTAGCTACTCATAATAACAGCAGAAATTAAAGATAAAGATGAAATATAATCTATAATATTAAAGTACAAGATGAAAATCTAAAGTTTGAAAGTAAATCTACTCTAAAATTGCCCAAAAAGGGAAAACCCAGTCGTTCACGTGCTCTGCTAAACAAAACTTAACCTAAAATTGATAAAAGGATCTATTTATACTAGGCTGAAAATTCCGGACAAAAATGCCCCTACGGAGGTTTCGCGGACTGCGTAATGTTCACCGCGTCCGCGTGAGATTCCTTCGCGGCCGCGTAATTTGGACGCGGACCGCCATCTTCATTTATGCCCATTTGCAAAGTCTCTGAACCTCGACAAACGCTGTCCGCTAAATTCCAACCGCGGTCGTGCCAGTCACTTCGCGATCGCGTCTTTCTTCCGCTCTCAGCACTCAATTTTAGTGCTCAAAACAGCCTCTATGAATCTCTATTTCGCGGTCCACGGAATAATGGCCGCCTCAGTGATGATAATTTCACGGCTGCCCTTTTCTATCGCGGTCCGCGTTCCACAGTATTGGTCCAGACTTGGTTTTTGTTCAAGTTTGACTCCTTTATGAGTTGGTTATGGCTTCTTTGGCTCATTTCGAACAAAACCCTGCAAGCAAGCACATTAAGTTAGTTTTCAGAAATACCTTCACGCATTTTTGGCCCAAACCCTAAGTAAAAGAGAGCAAATCATAGGCTAAAATCCCTACTTATCAAGTTCCCAGATCATTGGAATACTTCATGTTCATGCTCATCATGGAGAAACACATCTTATTACGTTAACACATGCATGGCAAATCACTAAGTATATTTAAATCAACAACATGATGCTATGACTTTTTGAGTTCCATAGTTATAATGTGACACAAAAGCATCAAGAGTTAACTCAATTCATCAAGGATGCTCGCTCTCTCACGTAGGTCATTGTGGATCCCAAAATCCTCCTCATCTACTCTCCATGAGCAAATCTCACTTTATAGAATGTGACACTCAAAACAAGGATTGTAAAGAAGTGCGCTCATCACTCTCAAAAGAATGCCACAAGTCCGGCTCTAAGTACTATAAGCATGCCCCTTATGTAAATCACCACTAATGTAAGCTCACTCAACTTGAAATCATTAGGGCTTTAGCGGTATGTAATGAAGGCTTTTTGGATCAAGGTAGGACATAATGAACTATGATGGTTTCATCTTTCCTTAAGCACTCCATTTTCGCATTTCGGTTCATACTCTCTTGACTCTTTGAGTCATTTTCTTCTTCCTCAGGGGAACTAGATANTTCTGACTGGGGCACCACAAATTCTCTCACCAGCTCTCTATCAGCCTCCTGCTCTGATGCATGTGTTGTCTGTGCTGCAGGGGCAGTCTCCTCCATAAGCAGGTCCAGTGGAATATCTCCGGTAGAAGTGAACTTCTCTACCTCCTTCTTCAGTAGCTCCACTGACTCTTTTGAAGCTTGAGTCTTCTTTATCTTTTTGACCTGCTTGCCCAGCTATTTGATCACCTTCCCATGAGTATCTAATGTCTCGAGGATTTTCTTTTGGTTGTCCAGGAGCTTCTTCTGGTTGTCCAGAAGCCCCTTCAATGAATCCTTCACTGATGGAGGTACTTGAAGCTGTGTTGGGGCTGCCTGTGCTGCAACTGTACTGGATAAGACAGACAGCTTTGATGTAGCTGCCTGCAACTAGTTATTGACGCTGGATAGCATCTGAGAGACCCGCAGTGAAGTTTGAGGATATGCGGAAGATGAGGGCATAGATAATGGGGCTGTGACAGAAGGCCCGGATGAGGGAGGTGGTATAGCAGCCGAAGAACCCTCCACTGTGGAAGGCTCGAAACCTGTGGCCACTACCCTTGGCTCTTCAGACTGGCCAGTGGAGGTAGTGGCTTTGCCTTTGGACTTCGGGTTGTGTGCTCCCTGAAGGCTGTACCAAGATAAGGGCCTTTTCGGCTTCACCTTCATTTCAAAGCGTCTCCCCTCAACCCCCTGGTCCTCCAGGTACACAGTGATGAAATTGGGATAAGGGTAGGACCTTTCTTCCTTCCCGGTTGGCTTAGATATGTTCTGGGCCATGAGGTTCCCCATATTTATTGGGTACCCTGCCATGATGGACGCTATAAGGATCGCCCGGGAGAGTGGAATGTCATTGTTATGCTGACACGGATCAAGGCGGCTGCAGACGAAGGTGCACCACCCTTTGGCTTCAAGGCTAAGGGTGTTTCTGGCAATTGCGACTCCCGGTGTAAGCCAGGACAGTGTTGTCCCTGGTATGGCTATCACCTCTGCTACCCATGGATGGGCTGCTTCATCTAATGCCAACTTCTTAGTCACATAGGTACCCTTTTTTATGTGGGCAACATTGGCGTAGAATTCCTTGACTAGGTACTCATTTACTTCCGGCAAATTGCTAGTGAAAAACTTCCACCCCACTCTTTCATCAAATTGTCTCTTCACATTCGGGTTGTGAGGGAGAAGTTATCTTTCTATGAAATGTCGCTCAAGGTTGAGCAACCTTTGTGGCCACCATTCCCGAAATTTATGGTAGGCCTTCTCACTCACGAACCTATCTTGCCACACTGCCGCCTTTCTTGATCTGATCAACCCCCCCTCATGGGTATCACCTCCTCTCCCGTCATCCGGAACCTCTTCTTCATCATCAATATCAATAGGAGCAGATGTTGAGGCCGGAGTTGCAGCAGGTGGGGGAGATGGTGCTGAAGTCTCACTACCTCCTTCTAAGCCATCATGCGACTCAGATGAGGAAATCGGTTTAATGATGAGACAGAAAGGTTGAGATTGAGCCTCGGTTTGTTGTGCAGATTATCCCTCGAAAATCTCCCGGGAAGAGAGGTATTCACTAGTGTCCGAGGAGTCAGCCTAAGGTCTTACAGGTGGGGCCTTTTTGCTAATAATCTTTTGGGGTGCTAAGGGTGCAGTCTGCTTCCCTTTGCCTAGGCCTCGGGAGGATTCTCCCCTCCCTTTTGATTTGTCGGGACCACCACGAGATCGCACCATTATCTACACACACAATTAGTGAAAGATCATTAATATTGTGGTTCAATGAATCCTTAAAGAAATGCAGATCAAATGAAACAGTGCTTCCCAAAATAGTGCACCGCGGACCGCAGAAAAATGGGCGCGGCCGCGGAAGGGCCATTGCGAACCGCGTAAAAATGGGTGTGGCTGCGAGGAGGTTGGACTCAGACTACCAACTCTCTGATCATGGTCTTCTGCGGACCGCAAAATTTGGGACGCGGCCGCGAAAGATCAAACGCGGACTGCGTAAAAAAAGATGCGGCCGCGTATGCAATTGCCAAACTCTCTGAAACTCATGAGCGCGGACCGCGAATTTTGGATGCGGACCGCGTAAAATGGACCGCGGCCCCCGGAGTTCAAACAAAACGGGCACTAGCACATTTGAAACCAAGGGTTTTCACTAAGTGCAAAAATTAATGCAATTAACATGCATAGTTAATAACCCCATATCCCATTAGGTATGTAAAATAATTACCCACATGAATTTAAGCATCAATTAAGCATGATTTTGAGATTGTGGCATGTATTAAACCCTAACTAAAAAGAAAAATTAAAACTAGAAGAAAAGAAAAGAAAGAGATAAAATCAATGCAAAGATTTGAGCATACCAGTTGTGAAATTGTAGAGGAAAATGGATTCTTGATTGATATGAAATGAGATTGACAGTCAAAGAAGAGGAAGATGAACAGTGCTCTAATGTGGTGAAAGTTTGAGGTTCAAAAAGTGTAAAAGTCCTAAAGACTTTATTATACCAAACCGATGGGGACCCACCAACTTACCTTAATGCGGTTCGCGGAATTCTACCGCGGTCCGCGCTTTTTACCTTTCGAAGAGCTGCTGCAAAATCCTGGGCGCGGTTCGCGGAAAACTAGGGGCGGCCACGAATGTCATCGCAGTCCACCAAATTATGAACGCGGACGCGAACTCAACTTCAGAGAGTTGATATTTTGGGCTCTTCAAGTACACGTCCACGGATAAAATGTGCCACCACGAAATGCTAACGCGGACCGCAAAATTTTGAGTGCGGTCCGCGAAATTCCCACACTTAGTCAGATTTTTCCCTGTCAAAGTCCTGCACTTCGCAACCAATTCCTACACAAACTTCACAGCTAGTTAGTCCAAAACAATGCCTAATCTAAGAAGAAAATCAAAAAGAAAGAAAAGAAAAAGAAAACGTCACATGGGTTGCCTCCCAAGAAGCGTCTGATTTAACGTCGCGGCACGACGCATGTTACCATCATCATGTGAAATTGATCAAGGCCACCACGTGGCTGTCATCAAACCTGCCAAGTGCTTCACTCGATGCCCATTAACTTTGAAGTTTTCACCATTTTTGTTTTTCAAATAAAGAGCACCAAACAGAGTTACATGCACCACTTCAAAAGGGCCACTCCATTTTGACTTGAGCTTTCCAAGAAATAGACGTAACCGAGAGTTGAATAGAAGAACCAAGTCACCCTCCTTGAATTCTTTGTTCCGGGCATATTTGTCATGTAAGTACTTCATCTTGTCCTTATACAAGGACGAGCTGGAATATGCATGAAACCGGAATTCATCAAGTTCATTGAGTTGCTCTACCCGGAGATTGGCTGCTACATCCCATTCAAGGTTTAACTTCTTGATCCCCCACATGGCCTTGTGCTCTAACTCAACCGGAAGATGGCATGATTTCCCAAATATCAACCGGTACGGAGACATACCAATTGGAGTCTTGTACGCAGTTCTATAAGCCCACAAAGCATCGTCAAGTTTCCTTGACCAATCCGTTTAGTTTGCATTGACAGTTTTTGATAATATGCTCTTTATCTCCCTATTGGAGACCTCAATTTGTCCACTATCCTGGGGATGATAAGGGGTTGACACCTTATGATTGACACCATACTTGGAAAGTAAGGTGTCGAAGGCCTTGTTGCAAAAATGAGAACCCACATCACTAATGATCGCCCTAGGAGTGCCAAACCTTGTGAAGATATTTTTCTTTAAGAACGCCACCACACTCCGTGCCTCATTGTTGGGCAAAGCTACAGCTTCAACCCACTTGGAAACATAATCAACAGCAACCAGAATGTAAGTGTTACCACAGGAACTCACAAATGGCCCCATGAAGTCTATGCCTCACACATCAAAAATATGGATCTCAAGAATAGTGGTGGGAGGCATTTTATCTTTCTTGGAAATTCCACCAGCTCTTTGGCATTCATCACACCTCTTAACAAGCTCACTTACATCTTTATACAGGGTAGGCCAATAAAATCCACAGCTAAGAACCTTTGAAGCAGTTCTCGCCCCACCGTGATGACCACCGTAGGGCGAGAAATGGCAAGCATCAAGAATATTCATTTTCTCCTCCTCCGGGACACATCTCCGGATCACACCATCATTGTAAATCTTGAAAAGATAGGGCTCGTCCCAATAATAATCTAAGCTGTCTCGTTTGAGTTTCTTCCTTTGATTAGAAGAGAGCTCACTAGGGATAATGCCGGTCACAATAAAGTTAGCCATATCGGCGAACCAAGGCATACCATTCAAAGACACGGAGAGGAGTTGTTCATCCGGGAATGAATCATTAATTTCGAGGCCATCGTGGGGCCTCCCCTCCTCTTCTAAGCGGGACAAGTGGTCCACCACTTGATTATCACTTCCTTTTCTATCAATTATTTCAAGGTCAAACTCTTGAAGCAGAAGAACCCATCTCATCAACCTAGCCTTCGAGTCCTTTTTGGTCATCAAGTAACGGAGTGCCGCGTGATCGGTGTGCACAATCACTTTGGCACCCATGAGATATGGCCTGAACTTTTCCATGGCGAAGACAATGGCTAATAACTCTTTCTCGGTCACCGTATAATTGACTTGGGCATCATTCATCATTTTGCTTGCATAATAGATCGGATGAAATAGCTTGTTGACCCTATGCCCCAAAACCGCTCCTACCACAATGTCACTAGCATCGCACATGAGCTCAAATGGTAAGCTCCAATTGGGTGCGGTAATGATGGGAGTGGTTGTCAATTTATACTTGAGAAGCTCAAAAGCTTTCATGCAATCTTCATTGAACACAAACTTTGCATCCTTTTCTAGCAGCTTGCACAAGGGGTTCACCACTTTTGAGAAATCCTTGATGAACCTTCGGTAGAACCCCGCGTGCCCAAGAAAGCTCCTAACTCCCTTGACGGAAGTAGGAGGAGGGAGTTTTGAAATAACTTTAATCTTCGCTTTGTCCGCTTCAATACCGTTCTTTGAGATCTTATGGCCGAGGATAATGCCCTCCTCGACCATAAAGTGGCATTTTTCCCAATTAAGCACTAGGTTAGTCTCTTCACATCGGGCCAACACTTTGTCAAAATTATCCAAGACTTCTTCAAATGAGTCGCCCACAACACTAATATCATCCATGAACGCTTCGAGAAAGTCCTCCACGATATCCGTAAATATTGACATCATACACTGCTGAAAGGTAGCCGGTGCATTACACAAACCAAACGGCATCCGTAAGAATGCAAATGTGCCATACAGACATGTGAAGGTGGTTTTCTCTTGGTCATCCGGTGCAATGAGAATCTGGTTGTACCCTAAGTACCCATCCAAAAAGCAATAGTAGGCACGCCCGACAAGTCTGTCCAACATTTGATCAAGAAAGGGCAATGGAAAGTGGTCTTTGCGGGTCACTTTGTTCATCTTTTTGTAGTCCATACATACTCTCCATCCGGTGAGAGTATGAGTGGGGATCAACTCATTTTTCTCATTTGTGACCACAGCCATACCCCCCTTTTTCGGCACACATTGTACCGGTGAAGTCCATGAACTATCCGAAATAGGGTACATAACCCCAGCATTAAGCCACTTAATAATTTCCTTCTTGATGACCTCTTGTATAGCCTCGTTCAACCTCCTTTGATGTTCTACAGAGGGTTTGTCATCATCCTCTAGTATAATTTTGTGCATGCAAAAGGTGGGGCTTATACCCCGAATGTCAGCCAAAGTCCATCCAATTGCCTTTTTCCTTCTTTAAAGCACTGCAAGGGTAGAGTCTACCTGCACGTTAGTTAGGCAAGCAGAAAGAATAACTGGTAATGTGGAAGAAGGGCCTAAGAATTCATACCTGAGGTGTGAAGGCAAAGGCTTCAACTCCAATGTTGGTGGATCCTCGATTGAGGGCTTTGTTGGTGGAGTCTTCCAGTTTTCCAAGTCCAAGGAAAGTTTACGGGGCCCATATGAGTAGGATCCCATTCCTTGCAACGCATTTGCATATTCAACCAAGCCTTCCTTTTCATTATCCTCATGGTTTAACAACATAGCTTCCAAAGGGTCTTCCACATTGATCATGGCACTCGTGTCATCAACTATCACCTCCGTCACAAGATCCACAAAAGAGCAAACTTCATTGCTATTTGGTTGCCTCATTGATTTGCACACGTGGAATACAACGTTTTCANCTCCCCTACTTCCACATCAACCAATGCCTTCCCTGTTGCTAGGAAAGGTCTCCCTAATATTATAGGCACCTCATAGTCGACTTCGCAATCGAGAATCACAAAATCAGCAGGCAAAATAAACTTGTCGACCCAGACTAGAACATCATCAATAATACTAAGCNGCTATTTGGTTGCCTCATTGATTTGCACACGTGGAATA
This sequence comes from Nicotiana otophora, assembly GCA_000715115.1. Classification (NCBI taxonomy): domain Eukaryota; kingdom Viridiplantae; phylum Streptophyta; class Magnoliopsida; order Solanales; family Solanaceae; genus Nicotiana; species Nicotiana otophora. The sequence continues at coordinate 30,083 of AWOL01S0025514.1, forward strand.
CAACGTTTTCATCGCCCACTCGGAAGGTGAGCTCCCCTACTTCCACATCAACCAATGCCTTCCCTGTTGCTAGGAAAGGTCTCCCTAATATTATAGGCACCTCATAGTCGACTTTGCAGTCGAGAATCACAAAATAAGCAGGCAAAATAAACTTATCGACCCGGACTAGAACATCATCAATAATACCAAGAGGCATTTTCATTGTCCGATCCGCCATTTGTAATCTCATGGAAGTAGCTCTTGGTTTCCCAATATCTATTGTCTTGAACACGGAATATGGCATCAAATTAATACTTGCTCCCAAATCATACAAGGCTTTTGCAAAATCGGCGCTACCAATGGTGCATGGAATTGTAAAGGCATCGGGATCTTCAAGCTTTGGATCCATCGAGTGCACAATGGCACTCACTTGATGAGTCATTTTGATGGTCTCACAATTCATAGATCTCTTCTTAGTTACCAAGTCCTTCATGAATTTAGCATATCCCAGCATTTGTTCGAGAGCTTCCTCCAAGGGCACATTGATTGACAAACTTTTCATCATCTTAATAAACTTCTTGAATTGGTTTTAATTATTTTGCTTTGCAAGCCTTTGAAGATAAGGTAGAGGAGGCCTTGGCAAAGGGGCCTTGGCTTTAGTCACTACCGTTTTCGATATGTCTATCACGTGTTCCCTAGATGGGTTCACATCATTTTGAGTCTCCTCCATGTTGTCATCAATATCGATCCTCACTTCATCATTCACATTCTCATCATTGGCTCGAATCTCATCGTCTTCTTGCAACACAACATCATCACTCACAATCTTCTTTGGATTAGAGGTACTTGCATCTCCACCTCTACCGTTTCTTGTGTCCACTGCCATAGCATGGCCTGTATTGTTCCCACCCTTTGGGTTTACTACCGTATCACTTGGTAATGCCCCTTTAGGGCGAGTATTCAATGCTTGAGAAATTTGACCCATTTGTACTTCCAAGTTGCGAATAGAGGCAATATAGGAGGCTATTTAGGCATCAGAGTCAGCATTCCTTTCCATCATTTGTTTGAACATACTCTCTATCCGCCCCATCTCATTGTTTGAAGAACTTTTCCCTTTAGACGAATATGGAGGCGGATTATTGGGTTATTGATATATCGGGGGACTTTGAAAGCCCGACCCCTGGTTGCCTTGATTATTATTATTCCAACCCCCTTGGTTTCCATTGCCGCCCCAATTGTTATTGTTGTTCCCCCAATTCTGATTGTTGTTCCCCCAATTGTTCAAGTTGTTATTTTCGCCATTGTTCCAATTCCCTTGGCCTTGGTTGCCCCAATTTTGATTGTTCCCTTGCGATTTCCATTGTTGATTTGGAGCATTGCTCCGTTGACCTTGGTAGATATTGGCATATAACACTTCCTCACTTTGATCATCATAAGAATCGTCTTGATTGTAACCACTACCACTTTGCTCATATTGATCTTGATTGTTTTGCACTTGTTGACCACGCTGTCTCCTCTTGTTAACCATGACATTTACCCCTTCCATGGCATTTACTTGCTTTGTCCCTTGAACTTGCTGAAGCTGGGCCTTTGCTAACTGATTCATAGTAGTTGTCAACTCGGCTATGGCTTGTCCGTGATCATGAAGTTCCTTGTGAAGATGGATGACATTAGGGTCACCCTGAGGAACATTTGCCCAACTCTGCCAAGCTGAGGATGTGTCAGCCATCTCATTAAGTACGTCACAAGCATCGGCATAAGGCATTTTCATACAATTTCCCCCAGCTAGCTGATTCACCACACACTGGTTGGTCGTGTTGATGCCCCTATAGAATGTCTGCTGAATCATTGCTTTAGTCATATCATTGTTTGGGCATTCCTTGACCATTGTCCGGTAACGCTCCCAGATTTCATGTAGGGGTTCATTAGGTTCTTGTTTAAAGGCTAAGATCTTATCCCTCAATGTTGCCATATGACCCGGTGAGAAAACCTTGGCCGTAAACTTTTCTGCCAACTCATCCCACGTGTGTAGGGAGTGGTTGGGTAGCCTCTCGAACCAGTCCAAAGCTTTCCCTCTAAGTGAAAATGGGAAAAGTCTCAATCTCAGAGCGTCCTCCGACACGTTCGTTTGCTTGCTCCCTCGGCATGTGTCTACAAAACCCTTTAGATGCTTGTATGCGTTCTGATGAGGAGCTCCAGTGAAGAAGCCCCTTTGCTCCAATAGAGTCAGCATGACATTTGTAATTTGAAAATTGCCTGCCCGAATCCGGGGCGGGACAATTGCACTTGCGTAACCTTCATTAGGTAGCACCCGGTGTGCTGCCTGTGGAGGAGGTGGGGGAGGGTTTGGAATGTTGTCATTAGTCTGGCGGCCTCTTCTTTGGACTTGAGGTTCTAGATTAACCTCATCCTCACTATTGTCATCTACCTACTCCCCCGGAAAAACATGTCCGAGAGCATCATTATGAGCCATTTGGTACCTAAAGCGATTGATACACAAAAGTTAGAAAAACAGAATAAAAGAAAAACAAGACACACAAATAGTTAGATAGATAGCCAACACCATCTAACTCCCCGGCAACGGTGCCAAAAAGTTATCGATGCCAAACCTACACCACTATAGAGTAGCGAGGATGGTCGATGCAGTTTTACCCAACGAGGTCGGGATCGATTTCCACAGGGAGTTAATTTGGCTTGGAGTTGGGTATCTAACTAATCTAGATATGCGTGTTGTTCCTAATTGCACTTCCAAACATTGCTGCGATTGATTCTATTCTAATTTTATACTATTGTGTTCTAAGTGTAAGCTAAGTACAATATTTTTTGTGAAAGTTTTCAAGTATTAAAAAGCACTAGGGAAGTGACTTTCGCCTGGGTGAGTATCTAATGGGTATCAATAATCTAGGATAAGATTGTTATGATTGGGGTCATGATATAACCATCACACATAAGTGCTCACTCTATACCTCTCGGTAGTTTGAGTGACTTTGCCCGATTTAGCTTTCTCAAACCCAAATGGGTGTTCATACAATACAAGTGAAATTGGCTCAAGGCGGGTATTACTATCTTTAGGTTTAACCCTTTAATTAGGGCTATCAATCTCTTGAGTTCACCCCAATTCCTTGTTTGCCTAATTTTCCTAGACTTAGTCCCTCTTTCTCAAGAAGAGCCTAAGTCATAAAGGCATGAGTCAGTGTTTGCAACCACTAATTCTATAATTTTAGCATGAACTAGGCTAAATATCACTAACCCATAAATAATTAAGCCCTAAAATTCAAGACCCATTAAATACCCACACTAGGGTTGGGTCACAACCCTAGCTATGGGGTCTAGCTACTCATAATAACAGCAGAAATTAAAGATAAAGATGAAATATAATCTATAATATTAAAGTACAAGATGAAAATCTAAAGTTTGAAAGTAAATCTACTCTAAAATTGCCCAAAAAGGGAAAACCCAGTCGTTCACGTGCTCTGCTAAACAAAACTTAACCTAAAATTGATAAAAGGATCTATTTATACTAGGCTGAACATTCCTGACAAAAATGCCCCTACGGAGGTTTCGCGGACTGCGTAATGTTCACCGCGTCCGCGCTTGGGCTTTCGCGACCGCATAATAGTGAGCGCGGTCCGCGTTTCTTCATATCTGGGCCTGGATAGATCTTTGTTTAGCGGACCGCGTAATGTTCACCGCGTCCGCATGAGATTCCTTCGCGGCCGCATAATTTGGATGCGGACTGCCTTCTTCATTTATGCCCATCTTGCAAAGTCTCTGAACCTCAACAAACGCTGTCCGCTAAATTCCAACCGCGGCCGCGCCAGTGACTTCACGGTCGCGTCTATCTGCCGCTCTCAGCACTCAATTTTAGTGCTCAAAACAGCCTCTCTGAATCTCTATTTCGTGATCCGCAGAATAATGGCTGCCTCAGTGATGATAATTTCACGGCTGCCCTTTTCTATCGCGGTCCGCGTTCCACAGTATTGGTCCAGACTTGGTTTTTGTTCAAGTTTGACTCCTTTATGAGTTGGTTATGGCTTCTTTGGCTCATTTCGAACAAAACCCTGCAAGGAAGCACATTAAGTTAGTTTCCGGGAATACCTTCACGCATTTTTGGCAAAAAACCTAAGTAAAAGAGAGCAAATAATAGGCTAAAATCCCTACTTATCAAGTTCCCAGATCATTGGAATACTTCATATTCGTGCTCATCATAGAGAAACACATCTTATTACGTTAACACATGCATGGCAAATCACTAAGTAGATTTAAATGGTGCATGGACCCTATTTATTTTCGTAAGGTTCATCATCATTTAGCACAGGACGTCTTTTTTCCACCTCATTATATACCTCCTTGGAATCTTAAGGTCACTAGGTAAGTTCATGATTCCCAGTGACTTAACTTCGAAGTCATTTACATTTATTACTGTAGAAGCATACAAACTATAGTTGAAACCATTGGAACATACAATGCCTCATGATTCTCATTTTGGCAAGCAGCCACAGTTCATGTTCATACTATCACTTACTTGCACTTGCCATGGGTGATCATAGGACATTAATGACATTATTATATAAAGGAGTCAAAACTGAGGGAGTTTAGCCAACATACCTCGAAAGAGCTTTCTGTGGGTAACAATAATGTCCTGACACTCCTAACGATGTCAATCTATAGAAGGGGAGAGAATTACAAGTACGATTAGAGGAATTAGTACGGCAAGAGCTGCTACGATGATGGCCTGACCTTTCCCTCAACCAATTCAACAATAAAACTACCCAATATTGCCCAACAACCTCCCCACAATCCCTATTAGCTCATGCATGCGATAAATCTACTATCCTCACCCATAATCAACCCAAGTCCGAAATTGGAGAATTGGGGGAAGAAATTCTTACCTTTTAAAAACCTAGCAAGTTCCTTTTGATAAAATTCCAAGGCTTGAGCAAGATCTTGATGAACAATTAGTTTAGGAACCCCCTCTCACTCTAGAGCACTTCTTCACTCTCAAAATATCAGATTTCTACTTTACAAATGGTCCCTAACGTCTATATATCAAAGTAGGGTCGGGTTATAAAAACCAGAAAATGGACCCTTCGAACACAGCTCTGCGATCGCAGAACGGATATGTGGTCTGCAAAATGGGCTGCAAAAGTGATGTCAAGAACTGGGCTGTTCAGGTCAGGTCTGCGGCAGGTTTGCGGTCCACAAACTAGTTCTACGATTGCATAATGCACCATAGAAATCCCTTTCAAAAATCTTGATGTAGGATCTGCGATGGATTATGCAGCCCGCGAAAGCATTATGCGGTCACATATTGGACCACAAAACGACTCTCCAGAATTGGCCATTTTTCTGTTGAACTCTGCGGCAGCAGAGGCCCCCATGCCCTAGGTATAGGAAGATGCACTTTGGGGCCTCCTTTATGGACCAGACCATATGCTACGGGTGTGGTATGAAGGGATTTCCGTTCGTCCCACCAGAGCATGGGCAGGGGAGTAGCACAGCCAGCCAGCTCTGCAGCTACTACATTCACAGCACCTCCTCCAGCTCGAGGCACTCCACCACCCGCATGGCATGGTGCAGCTAGGGGTAGAGCACAGAGTTCAGGAGGAACCAACCGTTTCTATGCTATGAGGGGTCGTCAGAGTTCAGAGGCTTTTCCAGATATTGTCACATGTATATTGACTGTCCAATATCTTGATGTATATGCCCTTATTGATCCCGGTTCCACTTTGTCATATGTCACTCCTTATGTTTCTGTGGAATTTGGGATAGAACTGAAATAGCTTCATGAGAAGTTCTCTATATCTACTCTGGTTGGTGAGTCTATTGTGGCCGCACGGGTCCATAGGGATTGTGTTGTCACGGTGCATGGTCGGGACACCATGGCCGATCTCATTGAGTTTGGGATGGCTGATTTTGATGTAATAATAGGGATGGACTGGCTTTATTCATGTTTTGCCAAGCTTGATTGCCGAACCAGAACCGTTAGGTTTGAATTTCCAAATAAGCCATTTATTTAATGGAAAGAGGATGATGTGGTTTTGAAGGGTGGGTTTATTTCTTACCTTAAGGTCAAAAAGATGATCAACAAGGGGTGTATTTACCATTTGGTCCGGGTGACGGACACCGATGTTGAGGCACCTACACTTGAGTCCGTGCCTGTTGTGAATGAATTTCTGGAGGTCTTTCCAGATGAGCTCCCTAGGATCCCACTAGACAGGGAGACTGATTTTGGGATTGATGTGATGCCAGGCACGCAACCTATATCTATTCCACCCTATAGAATGGCACCGACAGAATTAAAAGAGCTAAAGGAACAATTGAAGGATTTGTTAGAGAAGGGTTTCATTTGAGTGAGTGTGTCACCTTTAGGGCGCACCGATTCTCTGTGTAAGGAAGAAAGATGGGTCAGTGGGAATGTTTATTGACTATCGACAGCTCAACAAGGTCACGATCAAGAATAATTACCCACTGCCAAGGATAGATGACTTGTTTGATCAATTACAGGGTACTATGTATTTCTCCAAGATTAATTTAAGATCCGGGTATCACCAATTGAAGATCACGGAGCAGGATATTCTGAAAACAACTTTCAGAACCCGATATGGGCACTTTTAATTTTTGGTAATGTCTTTTGGGCTAACAAATTCCCCGGCAGCTTTCATGGATCTTATAAACCGAGTCTTCAAGCATTTTCTCGACTCCTTTGTGATAGTGTTCATTGAAGACATCCTTGTATATTCACGAAGACGAGAGGACCATGCCGATCATCAAAGGGCAGTTTTACAGACTTTATATCAGCACAAATTGTATGCAAAGTTTTCAAAGTGTGAATTTTGGCTTGAATCTGTCACATTCTTGGGTCTTGTCATCTCCAGAGAAGGAACTAAGGTTGATCCACATAAGATTGCAGTTATGAAGAATTGGTCAAGGCCTACAACTCCAACAGAGATTCACAGTTTCTTGGGCTTAGTTGGGTATTACAGAAAATTTGTGGAGAGGTTCTACACTCTTGCCTCTCTGTTGACTAAATTGACGAAGAAGACAGTTAAGTTCCAATGGTTAGATTCTTGTGAAGGAGCTTCCAAGAGTTGAAATCAAGATTAATTACGGTACCGGTGTTGACCCTACCAGAGGGTATGGATGGGTTTGTAGTATATTGTGATGCTTCGAGAATTGGACTAGGGTGTGTATTGATGCAACATGGAAAGGTGATCGCTTATGCTTCTAGGAAACTCAAGAATCATGAGAGAAACGATCCAACATATGACTTAGAGCTCACGGGAGTGGTTTTTGCATTGAAGATTTGGCGTCATTATTTGTATGGGGTCCATGTGGATATATTCACGGACCATAAGATCCTTTAATATATTTTCAAGCAGAAGGAATTGAACCTGAGGCAGAGAAGATGGCTTGAGTTACTATGGGTAGTTTGGCTCACTTTGAGGCATACCAAAGGCTGTTGGCCAAGGAGGTTCGTCGGTTTGCTAGCTTGGGAGTTCGCCATGCGGACTCCAGTGAAGGAGGGGTGATTGTGCAAACTAGATCTGAATCGTCGCTTGTGGTAGAAGTCAAGGATAAGCAATACAATGATCCATTGTTGGTATAGTTGAAGGAGGGGATTCATAAACATAAGACCACGGCTTTTTCTCTTGGCATGTATGATGGTATACTAAGGTACCAAGGGCGATTATGTGTTCCATATGTAGATGGTCTTCGGGAAAGAATCATGATCGAGGCTCACAATTCTAGGTATTCCGTGCACCCAGGCTCTACAAAGATGTACCACGATCTTAAGGAAGTCTACTGGTGGAATGATATGAAGAGGAATGTAGCGGACTTTGTGGAAAGATGTCCCAATTGTCAACAAGTAAAGGCAGAACATCAAAGATCGGTGGGTTGGTACATAACATAGAAATTCCCATGTGGAAATGGGAGATGGTCAATATGGATTTTGTGGTAGGACTACCTCGCACTCCATGCAAGTTCGACTCAATTTGGGTGATTGTGGATCGACTCACGAAATCAGCACACTTCTTACCTGTTAAGGCTACCGACAGAGCGAAACAGTATGCTTAGTTATATATCAAGGAAATAGTCAGGTTGCAAGGCACTACAGTTTCCATCATTTTTTATCATGGGGAAGAGTTCATAGCTAATGTTTGGAAGAACTTTTAGCAAGGTTTGGGTACTCAGGTGAATCTTAGTACAACCTTTCACCCGCAGACTGAAGGGCAGGCAGAGAGGACTATTCATATGCTTAAAGATATGTTACGGGCTTGTGTTCTTTACTTCAAGGGTTGCTGGAATGATTAATTGCCACTCATCGACTTTGCCTACAATAACAATTATCATGCTAGTATTCAGATGGCACCGTTCCAGTCTTTATATGGTAGGAGATGTCGATCTCCCATTGGATGGTTCGAGATTGGGGAAGTAGAGTTGATAGGACCATACCTCATGCATCAGACTATGGAGAAGGTTAAGATCATTAAGGAGCGGTTAAAAACTACTCAGAGTCATCAGAAGTCATCCTATTCAGATGTTTGTCATAGGGATTTGGAGTTCAAAGAAGATGATTGGGTGTTCTTGAAGGTTTCCCCATGAATGTGGTTTGGTAAGAAAGGGAAATTGAGTTCGAGGTATGTTGGACCGTACAGAATCATTCAGAGGATTGGTCAGGTGGCTTATAAGCTTGAACTACCTCTAGATATGTCTTTAGTGCACCCGGTGATTCGTGTATCCATGTTGAAGAAGGTGGTTGGAGATCCATCACTCATTATTCCGGTTGAGGCCATTGAGGTTAATGAGGAATTGACTTATGAAGAAATTCCAGTTGCCATTCTTGATAGGCAAGTTTGAAAGTTGAGAAACAAAGAGATTGCCTCCGTGAAAGTGCTATGGCGAAACAAACAGATTAAAGAGGCCACCTGGGAGGCCAAGGATGAAATGAAGAAGAAGTACCCTCATTTGTTTGAATAGCTATGTAATCATTTCTATGAAGTTTCCCCCCATGAATTATTATTATGTATCACTTGTACAGTTCATGCTAAGGGTGTTCCTTTCTGGTAATATATTCTCTATGAGGCCACGGTTGGTGTTAACTTTATGTTACGTTGCGTCGTTGGATTATGTATATGTTGTTAGGATTGGTTTCTGGAATTCTCTTACAGGTGGATAAGCCCAGTTACATGGGAAACTCTGCCGAAATATTTGGAAATTTACGGAGTTAGTCAAAAATTTGGAACTGCTGGTGTGTGAAATAGCAGCTGAGTCACATTGGTTTCTAATGGCAGATTTTGACCCTCATTCGTGGATGAATGATCTTAAGCGGGGGAGGATGTAAGGCCCCGTAAAATTTTACCTAGAACCCGGGGTTTCGTGATGCCAAGGTAGACTTATGTGTTGATGATTGTAGAGATTCTTCAGCTCGCCGCAGTACGGACTTTTTAGGTTGAACAGTGTATTGGGGAGTTGAAGAAACATTTTGGCAGTGTAGGGTATTTTTGCGGTCTAATATGCGACCGCAGAATCACTCTGCAGCCCGCAGAACGGCCGAAGAGTGCAACAGAAAAATGGCCAATTTTAGAGGATCGTTTTGCGGTCCAATATGCAAACGCATAATGCTTTCGCGGGCCACACAATCCATCGCAGATCCAGCATAAAGATTTCCATAGGGGAGTTCTACAGCGCATTATGCGACCGCAGAACTGGTCTGTGGACCGTAGACCTGCCGCATACCTGACCCGAACATCCCAGTTCTTGACATCACTTCTGCGGCCCATTTTGCGGACCGCATAGAGCTGTGTTCGGAGGGTCCATTTTCTGGTTTTTCTAACCCAACCCTATTTCGATATATAGAGGTTAAGGGCCATTTGTAAAGTAAAAATCTGATATTTTGAGAGTGAGGAAGCTCTAGAGTGATCGGGGGTTTCTAAACTAATTGTTCATCAAATCTTCCTCAAGGCTTGGAGAATTAATAAGGAGAACTCACTAGGTCTTCATCCTAGAGGTAACATTCTACTCCCTAGCCTTCAATTTTGGGATTTAACTGAAAATAGGTAATGAGAAAAGCAATTCTTGGGTGTGGGAGTTGTTCATTATGCACAATGTGTTTTCATCCTAGAGGTAAGATTCTACTTTGCTCATATGTGTACTTAAGGTCTTGAATAGAAATACCTTGTTGTTGATAATCCTTGATGGTGTTTGAAAGAAACAGAAGTGAGCATGATATATGAAACACGGTCAACGTGCCAAGAGTGATATTACAATATAGGCCACTAGTGCCAATGAAATGAAGAGAAGTGTAAAGGACATTGAAATAGGCTGTAAATTCTATAAATAATAAATGCCCTGGGAGTATCGCTTAGTCACCGAGGAAGGGTAGGTTGAAATAACCTAACTCCAAAACTACACGTGCTGGTGTAGGAGTGAGTGAGGGGTAAAATCCCTGTGTGAGGTGGTGAGAGTTTTCCCGAATATGGGATGAGATTGATGTGTTGAGATAAATCCCCTTAAATGGGATGAGATGATTGCTAGCGGAATGTGAGGTGACGTCGACCCATACGGCATTGTGGTGAGACGGCTTAGCCGATCGGGCTGAGATCGAACGCCATGCCGCGCACATAGTGGTATTGTGAGTGGACGTCTCGGGTGAGATGACTTAGCCGATTGGGCTAAGATAGGACTCTGTGCTAAAAGCACAGTGGTGTATCGGTACTAAAGATCTCCCAACTTAAAATATTAAAACTTGCTTGAAATGTATTCTTTCTCCTAAGTAAGTACTTTAATATTGATAAGGCCCTCATTGATTTCATGTTTCTTTATCATTGTACTATTACTCGTTCTATTGAGGGGGTGTTTAGTTTTCATAGTAGTACTATTCCATATGTACTAACGTCCTTTTTGCCGGGGGGGCTGCATCTTTAATGGATTAAGGTGGCTCCACAGCGTACGGCATTATGCAGTGATAGCAGTACACCCTCTTCTCAGCTGACTTGGTGAGCCCCACTTCATTTTGGGGTCCTGTATTTTTTGCCCTTTGTACATAGTATTTTGAGGTATAGTCGGGGCCTTGTCGCCGGTACTGTCATGACACTCTTTGGTTTCCGTTAGAGGCTCTATAGACATGGTGTGGGTGGTATATTGGTATTGGAAAAGTCAAACTAAAAATGTTGTATTTGTATCACATGTTCCACTTCATACTATGAATGTATAATGTATTTTGAGACTTATAAATGGAGTAACCAATGGTAATGAAATGGTGTTTTTGCGTGACCTTCTTATTGTCTATTTAATGAAATGTATCTTCTCTTTAATTTTGGGTACAATATGCATGAATACAGGTGTATTCAGTTATATTAAAAAATACAGACCTTCGAAATACATAAACATAGGAAAAAAATGTATTTATACAAAAATACAATGCGTTTGAGTGAATTTGTACATAATACAATGTATTTGTATCATTGTATATGAATAAATAGAAAAGAAGAGAAGAACGTTCGTCGGAGATGGAGTTTTCCGGCCAAGACTCCTTGCATCGCTTCACTACCTCTTTCATTATAATTTACAACGCTTCCAATTCGACCGCTTCTTCCTCTTTTCTCTCTTACTTACCTTTCTAGGAATCCCTCTTTCTCTTCAATCTCTCTGTCGCCCAAGGTATCTCCGCTTCCTTTTTTTGATTATAGGTTTACTTTCATGTTTCTGATTTTGAGATTTTTAGTCTTTCTTTCATGATTTGTTTCTCCTGCGTGTATCTATGATTCGGCCTATTTTGCTCGAAGAGAGCGAGAAGAAAGAGAGAGAGAAAGAAGAAAAATTCTGAGAGAGAATCGTATGTTAATTGAAAGAAAAAGAGAGGAAAAACATAAATAGCATATTTCATGCCTCAATGGTAGTATATACCATAAAACTTATTTTGCTATAAAATATAAAAGGTAGCTATAGAAAATAATATTTTGAAATGATTTTCGTTTATAATAAATAGGGTGTATACCTTTGCTATAGGATGTAAAATTTCCTATAATTTTCTTTTTTATTTTGTTTCAAAATAAAATAGGAGGTTTCATTTCAAAAGCTATTTACAGTCTGTTTGGCCAAGCTGTAAAATTCAGCTTATTTTGAGAAGTGCTTTTTTCAAAAGTACTTTTGGTGAGAAGCAGTTTGTGTTTGGCTCATTTATTTAAAAAGCTCTTCTGAGCAGCAATTAGTGTTTGGCCAAGCTTTTAAAAATTGTTTCTAAGTGTATTTTTCTAAAAAGTGCTTTTTGAGAGAAGCAACCTTTTTTTGCTTCTCCAAAACTGCTTCTGCTTCTACACAAAAGCACTTTTTTCCCTCTAAAAGCTTGACCAAACACTTCAACTTTAGAAAAAAAGCACCTTTTTAGTGCTTTTGGAGCCTAAGGTTTTAAAGTATCCTAGGATGTCTTGGAGCCATGTCTAGTAGAGTCCTTCTTATTGGTGTGCTGTCGACCACATCTATAATTAGGAGGATACTTGGGCATTTAGGAGTAACACCCTTTTTTGATGTTCCAGATCGTGCGATAGAGTTGGTTGAAAGATTGTTCCTCCTTTAACTCGTGCATTACTCTAATTTTTAGTATATGACACCTAAAAAGAAGGCAAGAACTGGCCAAGGGGACAATGCCACCCCAGGAGTGGCATTTGATTCTATACTGGATGATGCGAGTGAGCACCCGAGGGGTGAGTATATTCCCCCAGTTACTACACTGCCTAATTCTACTACTCCTGCTCAGACTCCACCAATTCCTACACCTACTGAGGGTGCAATAATTCCTCTAACTGATATCCTAGTTCCACCTCCAGCCTCAACACCCGGTCCCAGTATATTTGATGGGGACCTTAGGGGAGCCATACAAATGTTGGCTCAGATAGTGGCTTCCCAGACCTAGAGATTGAATGTTGCACATACTTCAAGCTTATAAAAAGGTGAACGATATTCAAGCTTATAACGCGACTTAAGTGATTAGGAAGGATGTTTAAGGGGTTATTCATATAGGAGAAAGATGTGGGTGAAGGTGTATGCCCTTAGTCACTCTATAGGCGTATGTACATAAGCTTTCACATATTAGAAAACGCAATGTGCTTGTCATTTTTCATTATCCAAATGTGGACAAACGTGTTCAGAATGTTTCACAAATATTGCATGAGGCTGAAGGTTGATGCTAGAAATTTGAAGATCATGTTTTGTATTATCTCTTAAAAGTAGAGATTTAGGAAGAGCAAGAAAAGTTGAATGGTTCCCATAATGATATACTCTAGTATGTCAAATAATGACTTGGTCAAGGAGTGGCTATAGGAATGTATTTTGAGGAGTATAGGGCAAATGCAGGTTGTGGTTATCGTGTATTGGGTTGTTGTTCCACTGTGTGGTATGTCGTGCGGTAGGAGATGAAGTCTCCCATGGATGGTCCAAAGTTGGTGTGGTAGAGTTGATCATCACGGAATTGTTGTGTTAAAAGAATGTTAGGAGTTTACTTTCTATGAGTTACGTCCAAACTTGTACAGTTTATGCAAATGCTCCAATTGATAATACAAAGCCTAGGATGTCACGGTTGGTGTTGTTTTCATATCTGTGGTGCAATGTGGTGTTATCTATTTGTTGTTAGGATTAATTTGTGGGACTCTCTCGTAGGTGGATAGGCCTAATTACAGGGGAGACTCTGGCGAAAGTTTTGGAAATTTAGGAAGTTAGCCAAAATTTGGCATTGCTGGTGTGTGAAGTCACAATTGAGCCACATTGGATGCTAATGGCGGATTCTGACCCGCATTCGAGGATGAATGATCCTAAGCGGGGGATAATGTAAGGCCCCATAAAATATTGCCAAAGGATTAAAGTTTTGTGGTGCCGAGGTAGGGTAATGTGTACGGACCGCGGTACGAATTTTTTGGGGTGTACAGTACATTTGGAAGTTGAAGAAATAATTTTGCAGAATATGGCATTTCTCAGGTCAATTATGCGATCGCAGAACCATTATGTGGGGCGCAAATCCGCCGCAGAGCGAAGCAGAAAAATGAGCCAATTTTGGAGGTTGTTTTGCTGTCAGTCATGCGATCACATAAGCGTTTTATGGGCCGCACATCGGTCGTAGAACCAGTATGAGAAATTTCGGAAAGAGGTTCTGCGATCCATTATACGACCGCAGAATTGATCTGCGGACCGCAGACCTGTCGTAGACCTGCATAGAAATTCCCATTTCCGAAAGGCCATTATGCGGTTCACTTTGCGGATCGCAGAAATATTATGCCACCGCAGAACTGCATCGGGGCTTCATTTTTCTAATTTTATAACCCGACCCCATTTTATTTTATCTAGCCATAGGGGTCATTCTTTAGGGATTATTTGATATTTTAGAGAGAGGGGAGAGCTATTCTAGAGAGAGAAGGAAGCCACAAGTTCTTTGTTCATCAAGATCTTGCTCAAGCCTTGGAATTTCATCAAAATCAACTTGCTAGGGTTTCTAAAAGGTAAGAATTTCTTCCCCCAATTTTCCAATTTTGGACTTGGGTTGATTATGGGTGAGGATAGTAGATTTATCGCATGCATGAGCTAATAGGGATTATGGGGAGGTTGTTGGGCAATCTTGGGTAGTTTTATTGTTGAATTGGTTGAGGGAAAGGTTGGGCCATCATTATAGCAGCTCTTGCCATACCAATTCCTCTAATCGTACTTGTAATTCTCTCCCCTTCTATAGATTGACATCGTTAGGAGTGTCGGGACATATTGTTACACCACGGAAAGCTCTTCCGAGGTATGTTTGCTAAACTCCCTCAGTTGAGTCGAATTTCATGATGTCCTCGTATGTTTCAAGTGTGGTTGGCCTAAGTTCTTATTTTCTCATAATTCGGGTCATTCCTAAAATATTCAGTTATTCCAAATAAGCACTGTGTCGGAAATTATATGCTCAGAATGCGATTCAATTGCTCCTATCACGTTATGCACTCCCTCGGAAATGTGTTCAAGTATGGTTTATGTATCAAAATGTTATGACTTCAATTCATGTTTCAATGAATGTTACTATGCTTAAAATTGGAAAGGTAACTCGATGCTCTTATTATCGATAACCTATGATGCTGCTTGAAAGTGAAAGAAGCGAGTATGAGATGTAGAAATGTGGCCATCATACCAAGAATAAAAATTACATTTGTGGCCAATAGTGCCAATGAAATGAAAGAATATGTGAAAGATTATGAAATAAGTTTTGACTCCTTTATATAATAATGTCATTAATCTCATATGATCACCCATGGCAAGTACAAGTAAGTGATAGTATGAAAATGAATTGTGGCTGCTTGCCAAAATGAGAATCATGAGGCATTGTATATTCCAATGGTTTCAGCTATAGTTTGTATGCTTCTAAATTAATAAATGAAAATGACTTAGAAGTTAAGTCACCGAGAATCATGAACTTAGCTAGTGACCTTAAGATGACAAGGAGGTATATAATGAGGTGGAAAAGAGACATCATGTGCTAAATGATGATGAACCTTAAGAAAAGAAATTGGGTCCATGCACCATTGAAATCTACTTAGTGATTTGCCATGCATGTTAATGTTATAAGTTGTGTTTCTCTATGATGAGCATGAACATGAAGTATTCCAATGATCTGGGAACTTACGACCTTAATGGTAATGTTAATCATATCACTTGAGTGTAAATATGGTCGTGTGCATGATGGTGTAATATATGAATCCTATGGATGGTCTATGAAACGCATAGGTGTATAATATGAATGAACCCTATGAACGGTCTATGAAACGCATAGGTGTATAATATAATATGTGAATCCTATGGACGGTCTATGAAATGCATAGGTGTATAATATAATATGTGAATCCTATGGACGGTCTATGAAATGCATAGGTGTATAATATAATATGTGAACCCTATATACAGCCTATGAAATGCATAGGTGTATAATATAATATGTGTACACCATAGACGGTCTATGAAACACATAAGCGCATAGTAAGAGAGGGCTATGGACAGTCTGGTGAGATGCATAGGCAACACGAATAATAGATGCCACTTTCATTGCTCTTGTTTGTACATGTTGGTACTTTTACATTATATTTTGTATCCCACGCATAGTTCATAGGGCACGCTTGATCCTAAAAGAAGTTCAGAATGATGTAATTGTAATAAGACTTGACATATGATATTATGGGTCATTTCGTAGTTTCTTGACGCAATTTATTTGCCTCTTATTTGAGTTACTGTATTTCCATATGTTGTTCTGTTACCTTATATACGAGTACTATTCCACATGTACTCACGTCCCTTTTGCCGGGGGCGCTGTATCTTTTAATGGATGCAAGTGGCTCCATAGCAGGCGATATCGATCAGTGATAGCAGTACATCCTCCTCTCAGCTGACTTGGTGATTCCCACTTCATATCGGGGTCATGTATCTTTTGTTGCTCATGTATTGTGTTTTGAAGTATAGCTGGGGCCTTGTTGCTGGCACTATCCTAGTCCTCTTTTGTACCCATTAGAGGCTCCGTAGACATGGTGTGGGTTGTACGTTGGTATTGGGAAGGTCAAAATAAAGATGTTGTAATTGTATCACAGGTTTCACTTCTAAACTATGGATGTGTAGTGTAATATTTTGGGGACTTATAAATGAAGTAACTAATAGTAATAATTTGGTGTTGTATACATGATTTATGTAATGTCTAATTAATGAAAATATATCTTCTCGTTATTCATAGGTGAGTTTGGGTAGAAGCAAATCTAGCAGGCTTACTCGGCAGGGTTATCCCGGTTGAGCATCGGTCGCGCTAGAGTTGATATGGGCCAGAACTCGTTCACTAATCTATGGAGAAATTCAAGATCATCACGGAATTGTTGTGTTAAAATAATGTTAGGAGTTTACTTTCTATGAGTTATGTCCAAACATGTACAGTCTATGCAAATTCTCCATTTTGATAATATAATGCCTTGGATGTCAGAGTTGGTGTTGTTTTCATGTCTATGGTGCAATGTGGTGTTATCTATTTGTTGTTAGGATCGATTTTTGGGATTCTCTGGCAGGTGGATAGGCCCAATTACAGGGGAGACTCTGGCAAATTTTTTGGAAATTTAGGAAGTTAGCCAAAATTTGGAACTGCTAGTGTGTAAAGTCACAATTGAGCCACATTTGATGCTAATGGCGGATTTTGACCCTCATTAGAAGACGAATGATCCTAAGCGAGGGAGAATGTAAGGCCCCGTAAAATTTTTCCAAGCAATTCAAGTTTTATGGTGCCGAGGTAGTAATGTGTACGAACCGCGGTACGGACTTTTTGGGGTGTACAGTACGTTTGGGAGTTGAAGAAATGATTTTGCAGAACATGGCATTTCTGTGGTCAATTATGCGACTGCAGAACCATTATGTGGGCCGCAGATCCACTGCAGAGTGAAGCAGAGAAATGAGCCAATTTTGGAGGTTGTTATGCAGTCTGTTATGCGATCGCATAAGCATTTCGCGGGCCGTAGATCCACTGCAGAACCAGCATGAGAAATTTCGGAAGGAGGTTCTGCGGTCCATTATACGACCGCAGACCTACACAGAAGTGCCCAGTTCTGGAAGGCCATTATGCGGTCCATTGTGCGGATCGCAAAAGTGTTATGTGGTCGTATATGCGATCGCATATCTCCATCGGGGATTCATTTTTCTAATTTTATAACCCGACCCCATTTCGTTTTATCTAGCCATATGGGTCATGTTTGAGGGTTTATATGATATTTTAGAGAGAAGGGAGAGTTATTCTAGAGAGAGAAGGAAGCCACAAGTTCTTTGTTCATCAAAATCATGCTTAAGCTTTGGGATTTCATCAAAATGAACTTTCTAGGATCTCTAAAAGGTAAGAATTTCTTCCCCCAATTCTCCAATTTCTGATTTGGGTTGATTTTGGGTAAGGATAGTAGATTTATCACATGCATGAGCTAATAGATTTATCACAAGATTTCTAAAAGATCTTTCTCATGCATGTGATAAATCTACTATCCTTACCCATAATCAACCCAAATCCGAAATTGGAGAATTGGGGGAAGAAATTATTACCTTTTAGAAACCCTAACAAGTTCCTTTTGATAAAATTCCAAGGCTTGAGCAAGATCTTGATGAACAAAGAACTTGGGGCTTCCTTTTCTCTCTAGAATAGCTCTCCCCTCTATCCAAAATATCAAATAATCCCTAAAAATGACCCATATGGCTAGATAAAACAAAATGGGGTCGGGTTATAAAATTAAAAAAATAAAGTCCTGATGCAGATCTGTGGTTGCATAACACATCTGTGGTCCGCAAAATGGACCACATAATGGCCTTCCGTAATGGGCATTTCTATGCAGCTCTGCGATCGCATAATGGACCGCAAAACCTTCTTTCGAAATTTCTCAAGCTGGTTCTGCGATGAATCCGCGGCCCGGGAAACGCTTATGCGATCGCATAACTGACCGCATAACAACCTCTAAAATTGGCTCATTTCTCTGCTTCACTCTACGGCCCACATAATGGTTCTGCGGTCGCATATGATCATTCGTCTTCGAATGAGGGTCAGATTCCGCTATTAGCATCCAATATGGCTCAATTGTGACTTCACACACCAGCAGTTCCAAATTATGGCTAACTTTCTAAATTTTTAAAAATTTTGCTGGAGTCTCCCCTGTAATTGAGCCTATCCACCTACCATAGAATCCTAGAAATCGATCCTAACAACAAATAGATAATACCACATTGCACCATAGACATGAAAACAACACCAACCGTGACATCCTAGGCATTATATTATCAATTGGAGCATTTGCATAAACTGTACAAGTTTGGACATAGCTCATAGAAAGTAAACTCCTAACATTCTTTTAACACAACAATTCCGTGATGATCTTGACTTTCTCCATGGATTAGTGAACGAGTTCTGCCCCTATCAACTCTACCACACCAACTTTGGACCTTCCATGGGCGACTTTCATCTCCTGCCACACGACACACCACACAATGGAATAAGAACCCAATACACGGTAACCACGGCCTTCAAACACATTCCTATAGCCACTCCTTGACCTAGTCATGATTCGACATACTATAGTACATCATTATGGGAAGCATGCAACTTTTCTTGCTCTTCCTAAATCTCTACTTTTAAGAGACAATACGAAACATGATCTTCAAATTTCTAGCATCAACTTTCAGCCTCATGCAACATTCGTGAAACATTCTGAACACGTTTGTCCACACTTGGATATTGAAAAATGACAAGCAAATTGCGTTTTCTAATATGTGAAATCTTATGTACATACGCATATAGTGACTAAGGGCATACACCTTCACCCACATCTTTCTCTTATATGAATAACCCCTTAAACATCCTTCCTAATCACTTAAGTCGTGTTATAAGCTTGAATATCGTTCACCTTTTTTACCCTTTAAAAATAAATTTCACATTGGATAGAATTGTAATTAAAATTATTTTTCTAATATTTAGGTTTTTTAGATCAACTAAAACTTTAATTATTAAATATTTCTTTATTGAACTATATAAGCAGTCTTAATATTTAAAACTAAATAAAATATTTCAAACGTATTTAATATTCGAGAACAAAATAAATAAGTCAATGACTTACATAAATGTTAACATTGTGGCTTAAGTAGCCTTCTTTTGATTTTTGATATTTTACTTAAACATAACTCAATATTGTGAACAAAATAAATAAGCAATCAAACTAATTTAACAAAAAAAAACTTCTTTGAATCAACGGATTAGTTAAATTCCAATTTAGTTCTTCTCCAAATTCATCATATAAATTTGTTTCTTATTTGAGCAATGCAATATAATTGTAATCCTTTCATGTTATAGTGATATATTTAAAACCGGGCAAGAGATCATATTAGGAAATTGAATCAATAAAATTAAATTAGTTCCTTTAATATTGAGAATAAATAATTAAGTTTTTTAATTAAGTAATTAGAAAAAGAACCCAATTTGTTTTCCAAGTTATTTTTCAAGTTGAAGGAACCTAAAATTGTTCCATAAGAATAGTGTTGGTGGTGAAAGAAATTAAAAAAAGAGCAAGTTAGAAATAATAAGGATGAAACAAGACAAATTATTTAGAAATAAAATTTCAATAAATCACATTTGCGTACTCTCTCTCTCTTTTGTTTTTGGCATTTATTCCAATAAATTACATTTTCCTATATTTTTTTTGGATACATTAAGTGAATGAGACTAATAGTTCTAATGAATCTATACACACAAAGATCTAAAGTAAAAGATCAGATTATCTATCCAAAATTGAGAAATTTGCAAACTTGTAACAATAATAATAAAACAGTATTGTCACTTATCGAGTTTTTAGAGATAGTTAGATAAGATTAATATTCATTATTTTCAAGACTTACACTTTTTAAAAATAACAATAATCACATACATTATTTGATAATATCTATATTTTTTAAAATTATATATTCATTGATATGAGTACGCGCGCATCGCGCGTACGGCGTATCCTAAAGAGTAGCGTGTGTATATATGTGTGTGTAGTCATCTTCTTCATTTTCTTATAAATAATTTAAAATCGGTTCGAAATACAGAGTATTTTTTTTTTACAGATTCATATGATAATCCAACTCGTGCCACTGCATTTAAGAAGTAATTTAGAAAGTTCTCATCACTTATAAATGCTGATCTTCAATAAGAGATTATTAACTGATGTATTATAGTTAGTTTTTAAAAGACGTCCACACATTTAAAAAAAAGCATTCATTAAAGCTAGAGTTCATTGTTTACAACTTATTATGAAATTCAATTACAACATTAGATGTACATTCTTTTTATTTTTGTCACGACCCAATTTCTCCTATAGGCCGTGATGGCGCCTAACGTTGCCGCTAGGCAAGCCTACAGTGAACTAACTCTGTGAACCTTTCTTTTAAAAACTTGAAATAGTTGATTTTTAGTTTGTGCATAGATAAGAAGTAAGAATTTAATAAAAATGAGAGATCAAGATTTTTAAAGCAAGTGAGATAAGTAAAAATAACTCAAAAATCATCGAGCGTCTACTAGCATAAATCACCAAGACCTGGTGTCACAAGTGTATAAGCAACTAGTAGAATATACAAAAGAATACTACACTACTTTCTGAAGTGAGATTGACAGAAAATACAAGCAAAAGAAAGACTCTGGCTACTGCAAAACGAGCTCAGAAGGCAGCTCACCGCGAAGTCTCATGGTAGTAGTCAAGGATGTGCGGCGGACTGATATCCAGATGCACCTGTCTCAGATCCTGTACATTTAGTGTAGAAGTATAGTATGAGTACATAAACAACATGTACCTAGTAAGTATCTAGTCTAACCTCGAATAATTAGTGACGAGGGGTCGACGTCGACTCTTACTATGGGCCAACAATGAAATATATATAATTCTAATTTAACATGGGACATATAAATGATAATAAAACTGAGAAGCAAAAAATAAATAAACAATTCTTTCACTTATAGTAGGTACCAAATCAATTTTCCTCATTTAACCATTTACCTCTCAAGACTATGAAACAATATCAAATATAATTGGGCTTCCAATAATATTACGCACGAATTATGCCGAGGACGTACGGCCCGATCCAAAATACATGTACATATACCGTGTGCACTGCCGAGGGTCGAACGGCATGAACCATAGATGCATCTATTAACCTGTAGTTGCGAACAACCCACTCCCATGAGAGTAGTGGAATTTACCCCGCTCGTTAAATATACTTGCGATGCGGTTGAACATAGATTTCTCAAGTTATCATGATATCCCTCAATTCTTTCCAAAATAATAAATTCAACTAGGAAACTTTAAAATCTAGAATTCCTCAATTTAAACTCTATTCAAGACAATTAGTAAGCATAATCAATTAACGGTGTCAACAGGGCATGGTGTAGGCCTAACACTACACGGACATAAGCATAATTAGTAGCTATGTACGGACTCTCGTCACCTTGTGTGTACGTAGCCTCCCACAAATAGAAGCACATATTAATTAAATTCACCTATGGGGTTAATTCCCTCTTACAAGGTTAGAAAAGAGACTTACATCGTCTCAAAGCTTACTTCCCGGTCCAAAATTGTGCTTCAACTCTCAATTTGGTGCCAAACGACTCGAAACTTGTCAATTATTATATAAAATAGTTAATACACGTTCAAAAGTTCATATCCTAGCTATTAAAGTGATTTCTCAACCCTAATTGAAAAATTCCTAAAATTCACCCCCAGGCCCACGTGTCCGGATTTCGGAAATGTTTGAAGAAAATTGTTACTCATAACCTCATGAACTCAAATATATAATTTTTACCAAATTCCATAACAAATTTTGTGATTAAATCCTATTTTTATCAAAAATCTAGGTTTTCACCTAAACCCATGATTTTCACTAGTTTATATATTATAATCTTCCCATAAACTATGTATTTAACTCGCAATAGGTAGAAATTACTTACCCTCAATAGCTAGGTCGAACTCCCCCTTTTTGAAGCTCCAAAAATTGCCCAAGAGTGCAATAAATAAGCCCAAACATGGCTAAGTCCCGATTTTAAAACTCTCTGTCCAGCTGCTCTCTTCTTCGCAAATGCGGAACAGGCCTCGCGTTCGCGAAGGCAACGGCCCAGGCCCATGAAAGCTTGGCCTACGCGAACGCGACCAGGTCCTCGCGAAGGCAAAGGCTTACTAGCCCTGTCATTCGCGAACGCGAGGGCAACTTCGCTAACGTAAAGAGCACTAGCATTGACCCCTCCCCAGGCCCCTCCCTTCTATGCGAACGCGATGGGGCTTACGCGAATGCGTAGGCCTGGGACCTCAAGGCTCCGCGAACGCGGTCCCCTTCTCGAGATTGCGAAGGGAAAATTGCCCCATTGGCCAAATCCTCCTTCATGAACGCGATGGTCCTTCCGCGTTCATGAAGAAAGAAACCAGAACTCGAAAATTTGGTTTCTTCAATTTAGCTCCAGGGGGTACAAAACACACCCGAGCCCCCCGTGACCCCGTCCAATTATACCATCAAGTCTATAAACAAAATAAGGACATGATCGACTCTCGAAACGCGTAAAATAACAACAAAACCAAGAATCACACCCCAAAATAAAATTGAATCAAGTTATGAACTTCAAGTTTCTAAATCACTCCAAACGCGTCGAATCATACTTAGACTACTCAGAATGACACCAAATTTTGCGTGCAAGTCTTAAATCACAATATGGAACTATTCCTGGTCTCGAAATCCCATTTGGACCTCGATATCTCCAAAACCTATTCCAAATCAAATTTAAAGAACTTCAAAAACCTTAAAAGAGCCAAATTTCACTATTAGGCGCCGAAACGCTCCCTGGTCATCTAAAAACCGATCCGAACATGTGCCCAAGTCCAAAATCATAATACGAACTTATTGGAACCATCAAATCCTAATTCCGAGGTCGTTTGCTCAAAACATTGACCGAAGTCAAACTTAGCCATTTTAGCCAACCTTAAGGAACCAAGTGTTCCGATTTCAACCCGAACTCTTCCAAATCTCGAATTAACCATCCCCGCAAGTCATAAAACAGTAAAAGCACATACGGGGAGATTTATTTAGGGGAACGAGGTTTTATAAAGCAAAACGTCCGATCGGGTCGTTACATTCTCCACCTCTTAAATAAATGTTCGTCCTCGAACGGGTCTAGAAACATACCTGGAGTGCTGAATAAGTGTGGATGTTTGCTCTGCATGTCCTCCTCGACCTCACAAGTCGCCTCCTCGACCGGTTGGCCCCTCCACTAATCCTTTACTGCAGAAATCTTCTTGGACCTCAACTGGCGGACCTGCCGATCAACAATGGCAACTAGCTCCTCCTCATAACCCAGGCTCTCATCTAGCTGAACTGTGCTGAAGTCCAACACATGTGACATGTCGGCATGATACCTACAGAGCATAGACACGTGGAAAACCAGATGAACTCCCGATAGACTAGGAGGCAAAGCAAGCTCGTAAGCAACTTTCCAACTCGTCTCAACACCTCAAACGGATTTATAAACCTTGGGCTCAACTTGCCCTTCTTCCCGAACCTCATGATCCCCTTCATCGGCGAGACTTTAAATAGAACCTTCTCGCCCACCATAAATGATAAATCACATGCCTTTTGATCTGCGTAACTCTTCTGTGTGGACTGTGCTGTGCGAAGTCGCTCCTGAATCAACTTTACCTTTTCCAAAGCATCCTTCACCAAATCAGTACCATATAACTTAGCCTCGCCTGACTCAAACCATCCGATGGGAGAACGACATCGCCGACCATATAAAGCCTCAAATAGAGCCATCTCAATGCTGGACTGGTAACTGTTGTTGTAAGAAAACTTGGCCAAAGGCAAGAATCGATCCCACTGTCCTCCCAAGTCAATCACGCATGCTCTGAGCATGTCCTCCAAGATCTAAATTGTCCACTCCGACTGGCCGTTGGTCTGTGGATGGAATGTTGTGCTGAGCTCTACCTGGGTCCCTAACTCACTCTGTACTGCTCTCTAGAAATGCGAAGTAAACTGAGTGCCTCGATCTGATATGATGGAAATAGGCACACCATGCAACCGAACTATCTCCTAAATATAAATCTGGGCCAACCTCTCTGAAGTATACGTGGTCACAACCGGAATGAAGTGTGCTGACTTGGTCAACCTGTCGATAATGACCCAAACTGCGTCAAACTTCACAAGGTCCGCCGCAACCCAACTATGAAGTCCATAGTAATGCGCTCCCAATTCCACTCAGGTAGAATCATTTGTTGGAGTAGGCCACCTGGCCTCTGGTGCTCATACTTAACCTTCTGGCAATTTAGACACCTCGCAACATACTCAACTATGTCTTTATTCATCCATCGCCACCAATAGTGTTGCCTCAGGTCGCGATACATCTTCGTAGCATCTGGATGAATAGAATACCGAGAACTGTGTGCCTCCTCTAGAATCCTCTCCCTCAAGCCATCGACATTAGGAACACATAGACGACCCTGGAGTCGCAGAACATCACCCTCGCCGATAGTAACCTCCTTGGCACCAACCTGCAGTACCGTCTCTCTGAGAACCAACAAGTGCGGATCATCAAATTGTCAGGCCTTGATCTGCTCCAATAGTGAGGACTGGGCAACGACGCATGCAATAACTTGGCTGGGCTCTGAAATGTCCAACCTCACAAGTCTGTTAGCCAAGGACTGAATGTCCAGGGCCAATGGCCTCTCCTCTGTTGAAATGAATGCCAAGCTACCCATACTCTCTGCTTTTCTGCTCAAGGCATCCGCAACTACATTCGCTTTGCCCGGATGATAAAGAATGGTGATATCATAATCCTTCAGTATCTCAAGCCATCTGTGTTGCCTCAAATTGAGATCCCTCTGCTTGAACAAATGCTACAGGCTGCGATGATCAGTGTAAACCTCACAGGACACCCCATAAAGATAATGCCTCTAGATCTTAAGAGCATGAACAATCGCGACCAACTCCAAATCATGTACATGGTAATTCTTCTCATGGGGCTTCAGCTGACGTGAAGCATATGCAATAACTCACCCCTCCTGCATCAACACACAACTCAAACCAACGTATGAAGCATCGCAATATACAATATACATCCCGAACCGGAAGGCAACACTAGTACTAGTGCAGTAGTCAAAGTTGTCTTGAGCTTTTGAAAGCTCGCCTCATAATTATCGGACCAACGAAATGGAGCACCCTTCTAAGTCAATTTAGTGAAAGGTGATGCAATAGATGAGAAGCCCTCCACAAATCGGCGATAATAACCTGCTAACCCCAAGAAGCTCCTGATCTCAGTCGCCGAAGTGGGACGAGGTCAACTCTGAACTACCTCAATCTTCTTGGGATCCGCCTTAATACTCTCGCCTCATACGACATGCCCCAAAATGCTACAGAATCTAGCCAAAACTCATACTTGGAGAACTTAGCATATAACTTCTGTTCCCACAAGGTCTAAAGCACCACTCTCAAATGATGCTCGTGCCCCTCCATGTTGTGCGAGTAGATCAAAATGTCATCAATGAAGACAATGACGAATGAATCGATATATGGCCTGAACACCCTGTTCTTCAAATCTATAAACGTCGTTGGGGCGTTAGTCAAGCCGAAGGACATCACTAGAAACTCATAATGGCCATATCTAGTCCGGAAAGTAGTCTTCGGAACATCTGAATCCCGAATCTTCAACTGATGGTACCCCGATCTCAAGTCGATCTTAGAGAATAACCCGGTACCCTACAACTGGTCAAACAAATCATCAATCCGCGGCAACGGGTACTTGTTCTTAATGGTGACTTTGTTCAACTGGCGGTAATCAATGCACATCTGCATAGTCCCATCTTTCTTCTTCACAAATAACACTGGTGCACTTCAAGGCGATACACTCGGCCTGATGAACCTCTTTGCTAGCAACTCCTCAAGTTGTTCCTTCAACTCTTTCAACTCTTTCGGAGCCATACGGTACGGTGGGATAGATATAGGCTGGGTACTTGGAGCCAAATCAATGCAGAAATCGATATCGTGATCTAGTGGCATGCCTGGAAGATCGGAATGAAACACATCGGAGAACTCCTGGACTACGGGTACTAAATCAATCGCTGGAGTCTCTGCAGTAGTATCTTGAACATAGGATAGATAAGCCAAATAACCCTTCTCGACCATGTGGTAAGCCTTCATAAAAGAGATGATCCGACTAGGTGTACTGACAGACGAACCCTTCTACTCCAATCTAGGCAACTCTGGCATTGTAAGGTAATAGTCTTGGCATAGAAATCAAGGATGGCGTGATATGTAGATAATCAGTCTATGCCCATGATGACCTCAAAGTCAGTCATATCGAGCAATAGAAGATCTGCTCTAGTCTCACAACCACACCACGCAGGACCGGTAGATCTGATCCACAATAACAGAATCTCCCACAGGAGTGGACACGTACACAGGAGTGCCCAAGGACTCACGAGAAACATCCAGGAAGTGAGCAAATAGGGATGACACATATGAATAGGTAGACCCTGGATCAAACAATACCGAAGCATCTCTACCGCATTCAGAAATAATACCTGTGATCACGGCATCTGAGGCCACTGTATCTGGTCTAGCTGGAAAAGCATAAAACCTAGCCGGAGCGCTGACTGGCTGGCCTCCGCCTGACTGAATAGTAGCTGGATGACCTCCCAGTGCCTGGCCTTCACCTCTAAGACGACCCCTATCCGCCTGCCCTCCGCCCCTGGGCGATCGGACGGTTGGTGTTATAATCATGGGTTGATGGCCCTGCTGTATGATGGTAGGCTATAATCGCATGTTTTAGTCGATTATTACATTCCAATTTACTGCACTTTAGTTGAGTTTGAGCTTTAATCGCTAGTGTTTTGCACTAATTATGTGTTTTATGCCTTGTAGGAGTGATTCCGAGCTATGTAGATGTTATGGAATGAATTCAAGTGATTTGGAGATTTGAAGTCTAAGTAAAAGCCCAAGGAATTAAGCCGGGATTGTGTTGGGGAATCAACGGATGATAGTTTAGAACGAATAAAGAATCGAGCAGGCATACTGCGCAGTGTCTAGTGAAATGCACATAACGTTTTTCTCAGAACTTCGTTTGGGCTCCATAATATATTGTTGGAAAGTTAATTCAAAGAGCTACAACTTTCATGTTTTACAGTATTTCAAATTCCCAACAGAACAGGGTGAAAGGTGCACGGCAATTGTGCGTCCGCGCACTGACCGTGCCTATGGGGCAGAACAGTGTGAAAAGTGCGCGGCCAAGTGCGCGGGTACACTTTCAGGTGCGCGGCTGCGCACGTCCAACTCCGAAAAAGTGTACTTTTTCACGTAGAAGAAGGTGTATTTATTTGGGCCCGACCCTACTTGGTATATATACATAGAAAAACAGTATTTTGAGGACTTTTGACATAATATAGACCTAAGGAAGCTAAGGAGAAGAGGGAGAAGCAAGAGCACAAGTATTTCACCATTCATCCTCACTCAAGACAAGGATTTGGATGTTTTATGTTTTCCTTTGAATTAAACTTAATTGTGATGAATTTCTCCATATCCATGGAGTAATTCTTCCTTAGGGATTGCTGGATTTGGTGTTTTGAGAATTGTTTGTGCATATTAACTCTAGTTTTATATATTGAATCATTTTGGGTATTTTTATTGTCGCATATATATTCATTTGTTTATGTAATCGAAAGAGGCATAATTTGTGATGTTTTGTATTATCTTATTGGTTGAATTCATTTATTCTTGTTAGTAATCGAAAGAAGCTAGTTGAATTAATGTTTAGACCTAGTTAAGAGGATAATCGAAAGAGGTTCTCCTAAGGATCAATCCACTACGAATTATTGCATATATTCACCAAGCTTAACTTAGTTCATATCGTAAGGTTGAGACTTAATCGAGAGAGGAGTTTCTACTGAATGTTTGAATATAATAGAGTGAATTCGAGAGACTCACAAGAACCATAGAAGTGAAGTAACTAGAGTTAATTCCCAAACAAATATCTTACACTTATCCAATCAACCCCTATTTTCTCCCTTTGATATCTTCTTGCTTATTCTTGTTGTGATTGTCATTAGCCAATAGTTTAGACTTTTAGTAAATTTTAGTTTTAAATCACACAACTCTAAATTATTGATCATCTTGGATAGCAATTAAAACTAGAAGCTACGAAAACACTGTTTAAATCCAATCCCTGTGGATACGATATTTTCTATACTATATTCGACTAGCGAGCATAATTTTGTGTTGTGTTTTTAGCTCGTCACTGTACTGCTTTGCCCCAAAGTCTGGGATAAAACCTCTTCATGTGGCCCAGATCCCCACACTCGTAACAACCTCTCGGTACAATAGACTGCTGCCCTGAAGTCTGACCCTGATGGCCTGAATACCCACTGGAAGGACCCTGGATAGCTGGTGGGCGATATGAGTTCTCTGTCATGGCACTGAAATAAGGTCGCACTGGAGCACCCCGGGGAGGTGGAGATGCTGGATATGTGGGCCTGCTAGGCTGACCCCTCACAAACTGACCTCTGCCCCCAGCCGGGGCACCTCTAAACTCCCCAGAATAACGGAACCGCTTGTCTCGCTGCATCTGCTCTCTACCTCGTTGACGGTAACCCTCAATCCTCCGAGCTATCTCCACTACTAGCTAGTAAGAAGTCCCCGTCTTAACCTCCCGGGCCATATTGGCCTAAATACCGGAGTGCAACCTCGCAACAAACCTCCGTACTCTCTCCGCATCAGTAGGAAGTATCATATGTGCATGGCGAGACAACTCAGAGTATCTCGCCTCATAATCGGTCACTGACACCGGACCCTGCTAGAGCTATTCAAACTAAAACCGCAGCTCTTCCCTCTGGGAGGGTGGAATATACCTATCCAAGAAAAGGCGTGTAAACTGATCCCAAGTCATGGGAGGAGAACCTGCTGGTCTACCGAGGAGATGTGACTGCCACTATCTACGGGCCTGCCCTCCAACTGGAAAGTAGTGAAATCCACCCCATGGGACTCTAATATACTCATGTTGTGCAGTCTGTCCCTGCACCTATCAATAAAGTCTTGGCGATCCTTATGTCGCTCACCTCTGAAGATAGGAGGGTGAAGCCTAGTCCATCTATCCAATAGCTTCTGGGGCTCGCCGGCCGCAACTGGTCTAGGCTCAGGTACAGCTGCTGCAACTGGCTGGGCTCCGCCCACGAGTAGTGCATCCAGGGTCTGATATATGACAACTGCATGTCCCGGAGCCAGAGCAGTAGGGGTCTGTGCTTCCCCTCCCACTTGAGATGTGGCTGGGTCTGCTGGAAATAAACTAGCATGGGTCATAGTATCCATGAACCGTAGAATATGACCCATAACCTCCTAAAAGCCCGGTGCTGACATGAAATCTACTGAGGCTGGCTCTGTTGCAGGCACCTCGCCCTGCTCTTCAATAGTGGGATCCTCAACTGGATCCGCTAGTGGTATAGCTGGGGAAACTCTGGGACATCCTCGTCCCCTACCTCGGGCTGGTGCCCTCCCCCGGCCTCTGCCTCGGCCTCTAGCAATAGGGGGCAACTCCTCTTGGGTCTGGAACATCTGACGTGCGCGTTCTCGCCATCTGTGATAGAATAAGAGAAAGATACTTAGTATAACATCAACTGCACGATAGGAGATGAAGAAAGAGTAGTCTTCTAATACCCTATAGCCTCTCGAAGATAAGTACAGACGTCTCCGCACCGATCCGCAAGATTCTATTAGGCCTGCTCATAACTTGTGAGACGTACGTGAACCTAGCGCTCTGATACCATGTTATCACGACCCAATTTCTCCTATAGGCCGTGATGGTGCCTAACGTTGCCGCTAGGCAAGCCTACAGTGAACTAACTTTGTGATCCTTTCTTTTAAAAACTTGAAATAGTTGATTTTTAGTTTGTGCATAAATAAGAAGTAAGAATTTAATAAAAATGAGAGATCAAGATTTTTAAAGCAAGTGAGATAAGTAAAATAACCCAAAAACCATCGAGTGTCTACTACCATAAATCACCAAGACCTGGTGTCACAAGCGTATGAGCAACTAGTAGAATATACAAAAGAATACTACACTATTGTCTGAAGTGAGATAGACAGAAAATACAAGCAAAAGAAAGACTTCGGCTGCTGCAGAACGGGCTTAGAAGGTAGCTCACTGCGAAGTCTCATGGTAGTAGTCAAGGATGCGCGCCGGACAAATATCCAGATGCACCTGCCTCAGATCCTGCACATTTAGTGCAGAAGTGTAGCGTGAGTACATAAACAATATGTACCTAGTAAATATCTAGTCTAACCTCGAAGAAGTAGTGACGAGGGGTTGACTTCGACTCTTACTATGGGCCAACAATGAAATATATATGATTCTAATTTAACATGGGACATATAAATGTTAATAAAACTGAGAAGCAAGAAATAAATAAACAATCCTTTCACTTATAGTAGGTACCAAATCAATTTCCCTCATTTAACCATTTACCTCTCAAGATAGTGAACCAATATCGAATATAATTGGGCTTTCAGTATTATTACGCACGAATTATGCCGAGGATGTACAGCCCGATCCAAAATACATGTACATATACTCTGTGCACTACCGAGGGTCGAACGGCAGGAACCATAGATGCATCTATTAACCTGTCGAGGCGAACGACCCGTTCCCATAAGAGCAGTGGAATTTAGGCCGCTCGTGGAATATACTTGCGACACGGTTGAACATAGATTTCTCAGGTTATCATGATATTCCTCAATTCTTTCCAAAACAAGAAATTCAACTAGGAACCTTTAAAATCTAGAATTCCTCAATCTCAACTCTATTCAAGGCAATTAGTAAGCATAATCAATTAACGGTGTCAACAAGGCATGGTGTAGGCCTAACACTATCCGTACATAAGCATAATTAGTAGCTATGTACGGACTCTCGTCACCTTATATGTACGTAGCCCCCCACAAATAGAAGCACATATTAATTAAATTCACATATGGGGTTAATTCCCTCTTACAAGGTTAGAAAAGAGACTTACATCGTCCCAAAGCTTACTTTTCGGTCCAAAATTGTGCTTCAACCCTCAATTTGGTGCCAAACGACTCGAAACTAGTCAATTGTTATATAAAATAGTTAATACACGTTCAAAAGTTCATATCCTAGCTATTAAAGTGATTTCCCAGCCCTAATTGAAGAATTCCTAAAATTCACCCTCAGGTCCACGTGCCCGGATTTCGGAAATGTTTGAAGAAATTTGTTACCCATAACCTCATGAACTCAAATATATGATTTTTACTAAATTCCATAACAAATTTCGTGGTTAAATCTCTTTTTATCAAAAACCTAGGTTTTCACCTAAACCCATGATATTTACTCGTTTATATGTTATAATCTTCCCATAAACTATGTATTTAACTCGCAATAGGTAGAAATTACTTACCCTCAATAGCTAGGTCGAACTCCCCCTTTTTGAAGCTCCAAAAATCGCCCAAGAGTGCAATAAATGAGCCCAAACATGGCTAAGTTCCGATTTTAAAACTCTCTGCTCGGCTGCTCTCTTCTTCGCAAACGCGGAACAGGCCTCGCGTTCGCGAAGGCAACGGCCTAGGCCCATGAAAACTTGGCCTACGCGAACGCGAAGAGTACTGGCATTGACCCCTCCCCAGGTCCCTCCCTTCTGCGCGAACGCGATGGGGCTTACGCGAACGCGTAGGCCTGGGACCTCAAGGCTCCGCGAACACGGTCTCCTTCTCGCGATCGCGAAGGGCAAATTGCCCCACTGCCCAAATCCTCCTCCGCGAACACGATGGTCCTTCCGCGTTCGCGAACAAGTCTATAAATATACCAACAATTACACCCGAGCCCCAGTCCAATTACACCAACAAGTCTATAAATATAATACGGACCTGCTCGACTCTCGAAATGCGTAAAACAACAACAAAACCAAGAATCACACCCCAAAATAAAATTGAATCAAGTTATGAACTTCAAGTTTCAAAATTGTTTTGAACGCGTCGAATCATATTTAGACTACTCGGAATGACACCAAATTTTGCGTGCAAGTTTTAAATCATCATACAGAACTATTCTCGATCCCGGAATCCCATTTGGACCTCGATATCTCCAAAACCTACTCCAAACCAAATTTAAAGAACTTCAAAAACCTTGAAAGAGACAACTTTCACTATTAGGTGCCGAAAAGCTCCCGGGTCATCCAAAACCCGATTCGAACATGCGCCCAAGTCCAAAATCATCATACGAATCTATTGGAACCGTCAAATCCCGATTCCGAGATCGTTTGCTTAAAACGTTGACAAAAGTCAAACTTAACCTTTTTAGCCAACTTTAAGGAACCAAGTATTCCGATTTCAACCCGAACTCTTTCAAATCTCGAACTAACCATCCCCGCAAATCATAATACAGTAAAAACACATACATGGAGCCTTATTTAGGGGAACGAGGTTCTAGAAAGCAAAACTACCGATCTGGTCGTTACAATTTTTGTCTCAAATCTAGTGAGTATTACTTTTCCGGATTCATGAATAAACAATACTACATAGAACGTGACAAAAACAAATACAACGTCATTCTGCATTAATGGATATTAAAGAAAATACCTAAATAATTTACAGAAAAAGTAGACTTATATTAATTATGGTTGGTATAGTAGATTCACCCTTTTTTCCCTCGTCATTTGAAAAAATTTCCTTTAACAAATACTAACTTTAGAGAATGTTTGGAAAGCCATCTAGTACTAAGATTTGGGCGTAATTGGTGTAATTACACGGTTAGGAACTCTTTGTCGGGCCAAATAATTACTTGATCGCATGTAATTAGGTGTAATTAAGAGAAATAATTATACTCTTCAATTCTTAAAGGGATGTAAGAATTAATGGTAATTATCTGGTGTAATTATAAGGTGAATTTTCAAACTTATTTTTTTCTTTATTGAATATATTAAAATATAAAACTCTTTCTCTTTCATATTCATTCCGACGTGAATAAACGTCAGTCATGCTCCTTCTTCCATCTTTATTTCTTTAATTGTTTTTTCTTATTAAACACTTTTTTCTCAATTTGAGCTTGCTTCCTAAAAACATTTACGTACTTTGCTACTTTTGTTTTCCATTAATTTGAGTTAATATTATCATTTTAAAATAATATTTAAATATTTGTCACACATTAGAGTTTGCCTACTTTGTATCTTACTAATTTTGTTTTCTAATCATTAGTATAAATATTTGTTATAAAAAATAGTTTTTAAGCTCATAACTAAATTTCTTATAACTACATGAGTTGGTAAAAGATTAGATTGGTTATTGAAATTTTTATTTATTAATTTAGTAACAAAATTTCTTATTTGGAAGATATCAATTATTTTATAATATTATTTAATAATTTATAATCATTTAATATATATATATATATCACAATAAAACTTAATATATTATACTTGTCTAGCCATACATGACAGTAAAAATTATAATTTAATATATTCTCGTAAACAAATAAAATATTGTAATTACTATGCTATATAATTATCATAATATGTGATTACTACTCATGTAATTAGAATGCCGTATAATTATACGTAACTTTTAAAAATTATTTTCTTTTTATTTTGTTTTCCGAAACAATACCCTTAAAATTAGGACGGAGGGAGTAACAAATAAAACAAAAGCTTGAAATTATCTGTCAAAAGAAAAGGACTTCATACCTCTTTTTGTTTCTTACAAGTCCTTTCACACAGAAGACTGCCAGTCTGCAAAGCGGAAAACAAACTTAGAGAGAGAGAGAGATGAAAGGAGGGAAACAGAACTCCGATGCCGTCGCCGGCGACAATGGTGTCAGTCGTGAGCAGCCATCCAACGGTGCCGCACAAGCTGAGCAGCAAAAAAGAGATGGGAATGCTGGCGAAGAGGATGAAGATGTGGGAAAGGAGTATGAAGAGAAAATCGAAGAAGAGGAATTAGCTGATGCGGAAAAACCAAAGCTTGCTGAAGGGTTTTATGAGATTGAGGATGTATGGAGAAAGAGGGTTCGAAAGGTTAGTTTCATTTTGGAGTCAAACGACTTTTCTCCTTTTTTTGTTACCTTTTTTTTAATCCTTATTTGTGACTTTAATTTCTGTGATTGTGTGGATTTGGGAATCTTGAAAATGCTGTGGAAAAACAAAGGGCAAAGTTCAGTATCTAATCAAATGGTAAGTTTACTATGCAATAGATATATAAAGTTGTTTACTTTGCTTCCCGTTTTCCATTTTTGAAATGTTGTACCATGAAATTTGCTAGATTGAAGGATAAGCTTCTGTTGTATGCAGGCGAGGCTGGCCGGAGAGTGCAAACACATGGGAACCTGTGGAGAATCTAATGACGTGCTATGATGTTATTGATGCATTTGAAGAGAGGTGTGCATTTTTTGTCCATTGCACTTACTTGAGTATAGTAGTTAGCTGAGTTGGTTTAATAGAATAATGGGAATATTGATTTTTCGGCTCTTTTTCATTCTTTTGTTGTGCTTTATTTTTCTTTTTGAAGCTTGATGTCAGGGAAACAACGATTGGCACGTAAGCGTAAGCGGCAGCATGGGGTTACTCACACTCAAATCAAAAGAAAGCAGCAGCAGTGTTCCCCTGCAGCTGCTACATATGATGTGCCTGCAGTGAAGGATAGCATAATGGAGGAACCTATGCCTTCATCTCCTCTGGCTAGCTTGGATGCTATTAATCATGTGGATAGTAGTGGTAGTGGTTTGAATGATATCCAAGTGGATGGAGTGGCGAACGGTAATGATTTGAATTTCGTTTCCTCTATAAAAGAAATTAATGAGAAAAATGAATTGGATTTAAAGCTTAGTGAATTAAAGGGAGGGATAGCAACAAAAGAGACATCTGCGGATACATCTGGTGATGGCCTTACAAGTGGATTTTCAGCAGCCAATGGAACAGAATCACTTCAATCTTGTCGCTGTACCGGAGCTAAAAGGAGGAAGCCTACTTCTGTTCGGAGGTTTAAACCGGAAACTGCCTCAGGTGTAATGAATGATTCCCAAGATGCTGTAGCAAATGCTACTAGTGGCCCTTTTGTTGCATTCACGCAGGAAGGAATTCACGATCATGGATTTGTGGGCAATGCTTTGGGTTGCAAAAATAAGTGGGATGATTCCAAAGATGCGTGTGCCATAGCAGAAATTATAAAGCCTATGAGCTATTCGGCATCTGTATCGAGTGATTTTCAGGATGTGTCCGTGACCTTTTTAGCTAAGAGGTCTGTGACTTCCAGACTACACTTGTTTTTACTCAGTTGCAAAGAATATGAGCTTTCCTTAAATATAGTGAAATTAATGTCTTCAGAAAGGAAAAAAGGTACAGTAAAAATAATGAACTTCTTTCAAATGAACAAAAGATGCTTGCTGTGCACTAAATTTGTTGCTTGCTCACTTATCCAAATTACCTCAGCTATTCTTGGATGTAACTTATTTTCTGGATGCCATGTATTGGAATTAACTGCCTTTTTTTTTCTGTTTTATCACATGCATTGTCTTGTTTGGTGTCCATTGTTTCTTCCATCAATGGTAGTGCAAAGTTCTGTCTTTTCTTCTTTGGAACAGAATATGTCCATTGCACTCCAGTGGTTGAACCTCTTTAAGAGAGCTGCTTTGCATATACCCTTTGAAGGATGTGCTGAAACCTTTAAACAAAGAAAAATGAACAGTCTCTTGAGAGGGAATATTTAATCAGGATCTGAGATAGGTCTTTGACTTGGAAAGGGAGAGAAAATGATGGACTATCATTTATCCGTTTGATTTCTCTAGCTGACCTTTCTTTTTGGTTTTAGCTTGTTGAGTTTTGGAACATTCATCATTTACTAAGTTACTCCCTTTATCCTGGTAAAATTTGAGCTTGTTTGGCGTTGCTTAGAGATTAAGAAGTGAAAGTTTGAATCAATTAATATATTTGTACTCAATTTAGTATGTTTACTACTTTACTAATGTGAAAATAAGTATAATTATTTTATTTTTGAGAATGAAAAATAAGTATAATTGTTGAAAGGACTTTCCTTCAATTATACCAACAAATGAATATCTTTAATTTTTTTTTTATAAGTAATGAATATCTTTAAAATTCACTCACTTGCTTAATGCCTTACACTCTCGTCAATACTACTGCAACTTATAACCAAGTTTCAAGATATAAGGGAATACTGTCCATCTTGTTCCTTTGCTATTTCCTTATCACATTGCCTTACTGTCTCTTACATTTCCTTTACCGTCTCTAGCCATCTTTGTTAAGTGTCCCACACTAGTTGAAGGAATAGGATGTTGTCTCCTTATAGGGTCTTGGTCAATGTTCACCTCATGAGATAGCTTTTGGGGTTGAGTTAGACTCATTGTTAATTTTTTTAATATAGTATTAGAGCTAGTCCTACGCCTATCTTGGTTTATCAAATGTTTGGGCCCTTATGTTATACAGATGTTCAGTTTTGGGCGTGCAACGGTGTTAAGTGTCCCATATTGGTTAAGGTAATGAGCTGCTGCCCTCCTTATATGCTCTTTGGGCAATCCTCGTCCCATGAGCTAACTTTTGGGATTGTATCAGGCGAAAGGCACCAATTTATTCAGTTCAAATTGTCGCTAAATAGAACTTGCCCTGCCTATCTCTATCTTTATTATTTCTAGCAATATCCACCGCTACCACTGGACTTTGTTCTTTACCTCGTTTAACAACATTACAACACAACTCTAGTAAGCTTTTGCAGTCTGTTTAACTATCCAAATTGAAGACCAATCCTTTGTGGAAACTACTCTATCCTCCTGGTGTAGACTTTATCCATGAAGAGCATATCATCTCCCTAAACTAGCTTGTTATTAACAAATTTTTAAAAAAACTTCTGTAGAAGCAACTAATATTTTTCTTGGGCTTGCTCCTTGACATGATAAGGATAAACTGTAATTTCTAGTGAAGTTGGTTATCGTGGTCAAGTTGAAACTGTCTATGCTGCTTTGGTTGTTAGTGTTTGGACCAGAGTTACTTTAAACATGACCCCTAGGGAGTAGTAAATTGAATTTGGCCATTCTGAACACGATACACTAGCGATTCATTTATATCCCTTTGGTTTACAATTTAGCTAGAATAATTTTTTTCTAACTAGACTCTACTTATTAAACTGTGGTTCATAATTTTTTGCTAGTGCTTCTTTGTGGAAGAACCTTTATTTTAGATAAGAAGAAAATTCGTAAATAATATCTTCATCTATATTTTAAAGAGAATTTATACTATTTTAACCAAGGTTAACACACACGACACCCCTTTTCTTTTACAATTTTGTGACTTCTAAATCTGACTCTCCTTAATAGAATTGTAACTCCAAAAATCTTTTGTTAGTGCTTTATTCTGTAAAAATCTTTGAAGTTATTTACTTAATGATATTAAGAAGGGATTTGATACTATTTTGTTGAAGTTTTTGAACTACATTACCATAAAATAAAGGTTTTTAGCGACGCTAACTATATAACCTAGTGAATCCTATTCTTTGCAAACAAAAGTTTATGCTGGGTAGTGTATCACATTATTTTTCCCATTCCACAAACTGGAATAATTTTCATGTTAAGCAACTTTTGTGTGGAGTATTTAGAGGTTTAAGTAGAGATACTGGTAGATTAAACTTTTGGTACAGGGCAACGGACAGTATCATTCTAGAATGTGTTGTGGCAGCCATTGTGGAAGAGCAAGAATGTAATAGGGAGAACCATAGTTGTTACAACAGGTTGATAGAGCAGTTAAGTCATAGAGATAATAACTGGCCTTGGAAGATGATTTGGAAAACTAGAGTTCTAGTTAAGGTAGCATAGCAACCTGGGGAGTCTGTTTGACTCAGGACAATTTGCAGAAAAGAGGCTTTAGTCTATGCAATAGGTGTTACCTATGTGAAGAAGAGCAAGCATCAGTGAATCAGCTCCTCCTTCATTGTAGAGTATCTAGGCAATGCTGGGATCTATTGTTCAGCATCTGTCGTATTTCTTGGGTGATGCTTCAATCTGTCAGGGGTTCGTTAGAAGCTTGGCAATCTCATAGAGTACCTAGAAGGCTAAAACATTCCGTTGTGCATTCTATGGACCTTATAGCTGGAAAGGGACAATGCTTGCTTTGAAGGACATGGGAATCATATTATTAGAATTAAGAATATATGTCTCCATAATCTGTATTTTTGGTGTAAAATTAGTCAGTTAGGAAATCTGAATCAATATTTAGACGTCCTGGAGGTGTTAGGAGGGGGAGGATAGCTTGTTGATGTTGTCGTTTGGGATGATTCTTGTACCATTTTGTACCATCTTGGTACCTTATAGATAAACTTTTACCTTATTAAAATAATAATAATAATAATGGGGAGAACCACGTAGGCAGATTTGTGGAAATGGACGAAATAAAATAAAAGCAGAATTTCACAAGCAATGCCTCAATGAACTGTGACTGATATTTTAACAGGGGCAATGTAGTCTTTGAAATTTCTGTTGTTAAAGTATGAAACTTAATGTGATTTTTGTGAAAATTGTGTCTATTTGTGTTGCAGCAATATTATGTGTTTTCTTGGATGGGTAAAGCGTCTAGGTGTTATCTGTTTATATTACACCCCCCTCTCTTTCTTGTCTCATCAGCTTTTACCTAGTTGAATCAGTGCCTAGTGTCCTTGTCGCTTTATAGTCTAGTTCAATCTGTCAGCTTAATATTATTGTGGTGGATCTTTTATAAGTTTATAGGTTATATGATGGCATTTTTGTTTTTCAATGGTTTCCTGCAGGTCTGATGGAAAGGAAGTTATGGTGGATAACAAGTTTCTTAAGATGAATAATCCACTTGTGGTAGCTGCTTTTCTTTTTCTCTATTGAATCTTTCATCATCATAAAATGCAGTGATATTATATTTTCAATATGGATTATTTATAGTGACCCTCTAGTTTCCCATACTTATAGAGACCTCTGCTGTTCTTAAAATTACACCAACCTGCAAATTACACCAACCTGATCTCTTAACATATCATCGCTAACACAGTTCCTTAATGTATCTTAATTCATCCAAAATAAAAAAAAAGTATTTGCTTCTTACTTGGTCGTTAAGATTGATTATTCATTTGATGATCGACATTTTATGTATATTTGACAAAAAAATGTTAACCTATGGATTAATTTCAGAAACTAGAGGAAAAGTTCATTTAACTGTAACAAAACTGAAGAGGAGGTTAATGTAATTTATTATTTCTGTTATATATTCTATTCTTTTTAATTGAATTAACTTTTGCTTTCTTTTGCAGTTGATAAACTTTTATGAGCAAAATCTTCGATATCATCCCACACAATGAATGCGCTTCGGCGAAGGTGGAACTATTCTCGCTTGACTTGTCTCTATGTATAGAGTGTTGAAATCTTGTAGCATCGGGCTGTCGGTATTATACCTGTTAGAGTATTTATAGGGAGGTCAGTAAATCACTAGAGTTATGCCTGCATATTATGGAAACCCTGCATTAGCTTCAGCTGATTTTCCAAACAAAAAAAAAAAAACCTGGACTTCAAAGTTTTATCTCTACAGTATAACCCAATATATGCATTGTAAATGACAGATAATATTCTTTTGTTATCTTAGGTGGCAAAACCATTATAGGTTTTGTAGTTCAATAGCATTAATATGGAATGCAGACATCCGCAAATGTTTGTGGAATTGCTCTGCTATTGGCCATTATATGTTCTAATACATTTTGTTAGATGAACAAAAGGGAGGATGATTGATAATCCACCTGATCGAATTCGCTTAACAATTGTAAAATTTTTATGTGACGTCCAGTTTTGCGCCACTCGTTGAATTTGTGTCCACTTTTTAAATTTTTTTAGTTGATACCCAATTTTAGGATAACTTCAGATACATACACTTTTCTCTTCTTCTTTACTGTTGTTTTATTCTTCTTCTTCTTCTTCTTCTTCTTCTTCTTCTTCTTCTTCTTCTTCTTCTTCTTCTTTGTGTTTAGAGTTTCTTCTTCTTAGTTATAAAATGGGTTTGTTAAATTTGTTGTTTAGACAATTTGATGATTGAGGTTTGTTCTTTATGATATTTGAAAGTTATGTTTCAAATTTGAGCTTATTTGGGATAGATTTGGACATTGAATCGTGTATTATTGAAATTTGAAGAACAAGTTTATGTTGCAGAATTTAACATTTGAAATTTGAAGTTGCATTCAATAGATTGAACTACTTAAGATTCGAATTTCTGAAATTGCATTTGAAAGATAGAAGACTTCAAAGATTTCTAAAGTTGCATTGAAGAGATTGAACTACTTTAAGTACGAGCGGGCAAAATTTTGTGCAATGCGAGTACAACTTCAATGGTGGCCTCAAAAGTGGGTATATATATAAAAATGCCCATTAACAATTGGGTCTTCGCTCTCTTTTGCTTCTCTTTCCTAATGTTGTGTTAGTTGGAGCAAATCGTTTTGACTTATTTTGGTATGAGATTTTTTGTTCCTATATCATAATTCATACTTATTTCCCAAATTTCTCTAAAGTTTGTTATTTACCTATAACTATAACTATATATTATTTACAATTCATATACATTCCCTTAAAAGGCTCCCAAACCATGATTATTGCCTTCATTTAAAGGATTCAATTCCACCATTTTCTTCCTCTCCCCTCTCCCTCTTCTTCTGTCGCTTTCCTCTTCTATTAATATTTTGCCAATTTATGCCATATATTGCTGTCATCGGTTTTTATAATATGCCACATATTTCAATTGCTGCCATTGATTTGTAAATCGTGAAGTATACTCCATCATGAAAAAAAGATTCAGCGATTCAAATGAAATAGTGATGACTGAAAAATCATTCCTAATATTTGGGTCATTTTCTCCCGAAACATAAAATTTATTCACGTACTGAGATTGGGTAGTGAAACTTATTTACATCTTTCATACAATTTTGATACAAAACTAATAAAACCAAAACACTATACAACTTAAAATTAATTTTCGTAAACTATAATATAACTTTAATACAACTTTGATATATTTATACAACAATTGTATAATATTCATACAAAAAATAATACAACTACAACATAATACAATTTTCATATGACTCAATACATCTTTAATATAATTTTGATAAATAAATATAACTTTATGTAAAAGAGAGTATTACAACGCAAATACTAATTTCATACAATGATTCATATAATATATAACTTATTTAAAACTTTCATTTGATATAACTACAATAGAATACAATTTAATACAGTATTTATATAAATTTCATACAACTATAACACAACTTTAATACATCTTCTTCCTCTTCAAAATTTAATATGAAAATTCATCCAAAATCAACTATAATCTTCACCGAACACCTCAAAGATATTTCTGATCATTTGCTATAATACCCAATCCAAATAAATAATAATTTTTAAAAATTCGAATTTCAAAATCAAAGCTTTGAAACTTTTTCGTTATGGTTGTCAATGTCTGGGGAGGCAGTGACAAGGACTAGTTCGTTGGTGACATGCGACAACGTCAAATCCATTATTGAATTCTCTGAAGAAGAAGACAAGAAAAAGGAGATGAGCAAAGAGAGAGAAGTATAGAAGATCTAAAGAAGAAAAAATAGGGCAGAAGAATGAAGAGAGAGAGACGAAGAGGGGAGGGAGATTACTGAATGTATGGGATTCAATTACCAAATTAAAAGGCTACAATCAAGGGATATTCAATTAGTATTAATTTGTATAGAATTAGTAAAGTATATATCAACTTGTGATTAAGTTAAAATCTCAATAGTGAGGGTAAATAAGTTTCAAAATTAGTATAGCTAAGTAAAATTCTCTTTTTGTATTATTGCCTTATTGGTGCCCCATGTTATAGAGCTAGCAACAAGCTTAGCCAAGCTCTAGGCACCATTCAAGTCAAAAACAAGGGAAAATTTCTCAATTTTGATGTTATTGTCAAGACCCTGTCATGATCCGGAATTCCCACCCTCGTGATCGTGATGTCACCTGACATTTCACTTGCTGGCAAGCCAACGCTATAATAATTTTTAGTCATTTTTAATAAATCAAATTAGCTGATACCAATTAGACTGAAATAGAGTGCGAAAAGTCATAACAAATGTAATATCTAGATACAACCCCAGATCTGATGTCACAAGTGCACGAGCGACTAGAATAATACAGAAAATGGTCTGAATGAAAGTAAAACTATCTGAAAGAAATAAATAGCTAGAATAAAGTAGAAAGAGACTTCAGGGTTGCGGACGCCGAGCAGTTGTACCTCAAGTCTCCGTCTGATGGTCAATCCGAGTAATCTACTGACTGCCACTGGGACCGACTATAAAATCTGCACAAGAAGTATAAAGTATAGTATGAGTACAACCGACCCCATATACTCTGTAAGTGCCGAGCCTAACCTCAACCAAGTAGTGACGAGGCTAAGACGGGTAACTTACAATAACCTGTACGCAGTATAATAATGATGACCGGAAAGAAATGCAGAAAGAGTAAGGCAACCATTTTATGAAAATAAACTCAATCCTCGAAATCAGTAACACCAGAAATACCAATCCTCATAATCTCATACGAAAGCACTGAAGCCAACACAATACAACAAGGAATACAAAATACACAATATGTTGTGGCGCGCAATCCGATCTCATCGTACAAACACGATCCTCCCTTATTTCACCATATCAATATCAATAATAACAAGTAAAATCTATTGCGGCTCGCAACCCGATCCCAAGATATAATCATAATCAATATCATAATCCTCCCTTATTTCACCATATCAATCCTTCCTTATTCCACCTGTTATGGCGCGCAACCCCCGATCCCATCATATTAATATCAATCCTCCCTTATTCCACCTGTTGCGGCATGCAACCCGATCCATAAACAAGAATCAATAGATGCAATAAATTTCGCAACTCAATTCACACGAATCTCTAAGAATAAAGAATATGAAAGCAAGCCATAAAGGAACCTTGTACCAAATCAAGGAATGCTACAATTAATACAAAGCAACAAGAAATCAAAAGTATGACAATTAAGGTATACACGTAAGACAATTAAGGCAAGTAGCAATTAATCATGGAACCATGGGAGAACCGAACAATTTAATATGAGCTCATATATTGGTAATATTTTAGATTGGGGACGCTTTTAGATATTAGGGTATCGGGAAAATGAAAAGTCAAAGATGCCATTTGTAAAATCACTGATGTTAATGATGTTAGATCAACTAACCATTTGCTTTATTTGAAAATCTAACCTTCCCCAACCTATTCATCCAATTTATTTTGATGCGAAAATCATAGCTATTGCTTTTTGTTTATGAAGAAGACCCCGTAATTCCGTCTAGTATGAACTGAAGCTGTTAGAAAAAGATAGGAGTAGTACATTAAATGTACTTGAAAAACTTGCATGTCTTAATTATTTGTTGGAAATTTCCGTCACTTTACATAATTTCGAAATGGGTGAATTATAATTCAAGAAAAATGAGAAATTAATATTTGAGTTTGCACACAGAAAATTTGATGGGTTGATCATTGCATTTCAAATTCAGCAATTAGGCGGTGATTATTTTTTCTAGTACAACCAACCAATCAGTGTACTACTTATGCTAAAATTAATTATAATAATGGAGTATTACTAATTCACTTCTTAATGGATTATACAAAAGAAACCTAACCATTCCACCACAATTTTCAATATTGTTGCAAAATAAAATAAACGGCAAAGGGCCAAATATACCCCACTATTTTCGAAAATGGTCTAAGAATATCCTCGTTATACTATTGAGTTATCTATACCCCTGCAATCATACTTTGAGTTCAAATATACCCTTCATTTAAACGGAGGAACACGTGTCATCGTCCTGTTGGTCAATTCTAAATATCTCATAATTAATTAAAAAGACTCATTACCCATACCCGAAAAATAATTTTTTTTTGTAAAAACTAGAAAAAACTAATTTTTTTTCCAGTTTTACAAAAAAACTGCTTTAAAAAAACTGAAAAATATTTTCTAAAACAATATTT
The DNA here is from genome assembly GCA_000715115.1 of Nicotiana otophora. Lineage (NCBI taxonomy): Eukaryota > Viridiplantae > Streptophyta > Magnoliopsida > Solanales > Solanaceae > Nicotiana > Nicotiana otophora. The sequence continues at coordinate 74,657 of AWOL01S0025514.1, forward strand.
TTGTAAAAACTGAAAAAAAAAACTGAAAAATAATTTTCTAAAGCAATTAAAAACTGGAAAAAACTGAAATATTTTTAACTAAAAACCGAAAAAAAAGAAAATATTTGTTTTTTCAGTTTTTACAAAAATATTTCTTTAGAAAATTGCTTTTTAGTTTTTTTTTTCCAGTTTTTACAAAATATTATTTTAGAAAATATTTTTCAGCTTTTTTAAAGCAGTTTTTTTCAGCTTTAAAAATTACTTTTCAGTTTTTTAGAAAATTGCTTTTTTTAGTTTTTAGTAAAAATATATTCAGTTTTTTCCAGTTTTTACAAAAAAAAATTACTTTAGAAAATTGATTTTCAGCTTTTTTTTTTCCAGTTTTTTCTAAAGCAGTTTTTTTGTAAAAATTGAAAAAAAAAATATTTTCGTTTTTTTCAATTTCTAGTAAAAATAATTTCAGTTTTTACAAAAAAAAATTGCTTTAAAAAATTAATTTTCGGGTATGGGTAATAGGTCTTTTTAATTAATTAGAAAATATTTAGAATTGACCAACATGACGATGATACGTGTCCCTCCGTTTAAATAAGGAGCATATTTGAACTCAAAGTATGACTGTAGGAGTATAGATAACCCAATAGTATAACGTGGAGTATTTTTAGACCATTTTCGAAAATAGAGGGGTATATTTAGCCCTTTGCTGTAAAATAAAATAGGGCAGTTCGATGCACAAAGCATTCTACGTTCACGTAGAAGAGGGGCCACAAATCAAGGGAATGTTACGTAGACAACCTATCTAATGCAAGCACGAGTGATTGATACTAATGTTTGAACCCGTGAACTATAAGTCACGCAAAGACCGCTCCAAGACTCACTTTATTGTTGCAAAATAATGGATGGGAATAATACTTGAGTTACCTAAGAAGAGGTTAAAAAGGCATTGCCCTAAAGTAATATAGATTAATATCGCACTCGCAGACACAGTATGATCTATGCCAGAATCCAGCCACCCATGTTCCCTCAATTAATACAAATATAACCTGAAAATGACAAGCAACAAAACCTTACCCCAATCAGCTTTAGATTAAAGTCCAAAAACAAACAAAAAGGGTGAGAGTGTAAATGTAGTGGATATTTACCTAGTGGCGTTGAAGGACACGATCGAGCTGTTCTGTGAAAAAGTTGAAAAAGATTCGGTGGATTTCGGAAGGGATCTCGCCGGTGACAATGGCGTCATTTTCTTCGACACGTACTCTACTGTGCCTTCAATCTCACACTCACCTACTTCTCAAGGTAAGCGAGCTCTCTTTCTCTATTCGAACAGAAAAGAATACACACACTCAAATATTGGTACCAATCAATTTATGATACACATGACTGTACACAGACTTTTGTCATGTAATCTGGTCAGTCTAATTAATTATGCAAAAGTATTATGATTTGATACAAACGTAGAACAGAGTAACTTCTTTCTCAATGAACGCACAAACGCGCCAAATTGCCAGAAGTTGTCCTCTTTCTGTATTGCGTTTACCAATACATAGATAGAATTGAGGTAAGAACCAATGATGTTATCTTTCACTGTTTTCTGGAGATTCGATTCTTCGCATTGGCTGGGCAACCTGCTGCCCAATGACAGTCAATGGGCTTGGGCCCTGGTAATGGGCTCGGACCTTTCACGAAAGTAATTTTTTAGGACAATGTCTTGTATGGTAAAATTTCGGGATAAATTCACAAATATACCTATAAAAGCCAAAATAAATTACACTTGCTCTACCCATTAAGAATAGAGTAAATTGGCCTTTTTGACTTTTTATAATGTTGAAATTACCTACCCATTCAATAATCGGCAAAGGGCCAAATATACTTCTGTACTTTCGAAAATGGTCAATAACCCTCGTTATACTATTTGGTTATCTATATACCTGCAGTCATACTTTGGATTCAAATATACCACTCATTTAAACAGATGGACACGTGTCATCGTCCTGTTGGCCAATTCTAAATATCTCCTAATTAATTAAAAAGACCCATTACCCATACCCGAAAAACAATTTTCTAAAGTAATTTTTTTTTTTAAAAACTTTAAAAAACTGAATCTTATTTTACTAAAAACTGAAAAAAACGAAAATATTTTTTTTTCAGGTTTTACAAAAACACTGTTTTAAAAAAATGAAAAATATTTTCTAAAATAATGTTTTTCTAAAAACTGAAAAGCAATTTTCTAAAGTAATGTTTTTGTAAAATCTGGAAAAAACTGAATGTTTTTTTACTAAAAACTGAAAAAATCGAAAATATTTTTTTCCAGTTTTTAGAAAAATATTGCTTTAAACAAAACTGAAAAATAATTTTTAAAGCAATATTTTTTGTAAAAACTAAAAAAAAAAAAAAGCTGAAAAGCAATTTTCTAAAGCAATAATTTTTTTAAAAGCTGAAAAAATAAATATTTTCTTTTTTTTCAGTTTTTAGTTAAAAACAATTCAGTTTTTTCCGGTTTCTAATTGCTTTAGAAAATTACTTTTCAGTATTTTTTTTCTTTTAAGTTTTTACAAAAACAATGTTTTAGAAAATATTTTTTAGTTTTTTTTAAAGCAGTTTTTTTGAAAAAATTGGAAAAAAAATATTTTCATTTTTTTTTCAGTTTTTAGTAAAAAAAAAAAAATCAGTTTTTACAAAAAAGAAAATTGCTTTAGAAAATTATTTTTCGGGTATGGGCAATATGTCTTTTTAATTAATTAGGAGATATTTAGAATTGACCAACAGGACGATGACACGTGTCCCTCCGTTTAAATGAGGGGTATATTTGAACCCAAAGTATGACTGCAAGGGTATAGATAACCCAATAGTATAACGAAGGCTATTCTTAGGATATTTTCGAAAGTACAGTGGTATATTTGGACCTTCGCCGTTCAATAATTACCATTATACATGTTTTAATCCCCAACTCATACATCAACTACCTAATTCTATTCTCTTCCCCTCCTCCTCACCCCCCCCCCTTTTTTTTTTTTTTTTTTTTTTTTTAATCTTTCTCTTTTCGTTCCTTTTTCTCCTTTTCTTCTCTATTTCCATTATTTTCTCCTTTTCTTTTTTCTTTCTCTTTTTTTTTCCTTTCTTTTTTCTCTTTTTCTAATTTCATTAAGTTTTTTGCTCCTTTTTCTTTTTTTCATTTAGCCTTTATTTTCTCTATACCAATAAAAACGATAACTTATACAATATACTTTCTTAATCGAAAACTGAAAAATATTTTCTTAAATAATGTTTTTGTAAAAACTGAAAAACAAAACTGAAGCAATTTTCTAAAGCAATATTTTTGTAAAAACTGGAAAAAACTGAATGTTTTTTTACTAAAAACTGAAAAAATCGAAAATATTTTTTTCAGTTTTTAGAAAAATATTGCTTTAAAAAAAACTGAAAAATAAATTTTGAAGCAATTATTTTTGTAAAAACTAAAAAAAAATAAAATTGAAAGCAATGTTTTTGTAAAAATTAAAAAAACAAATATTTTCTTTTTTTTTCAGTTTTTAGTTAAAAATATTTCAATTTTTTCCAGTTTTTAATTGCTTTAGAAAATTGCTTTTCAGTTTTTTTTTTCAGTTTTTACAAAACATTATTTTAGAAAATATTTTATTAGTTTTGTTTAAAGCATTTTTTTTGTAAAAACTGAAAAAAAAAATATTTTCGTTTTTTTCAGTTTTTAGTAAAAACAAATTCAGTTTTTTTCAGTTTTTACAAAAAAAAATGGTTTTAGAAAATTGCTTTTTCGGGTAAGAGTAATGAGTCTTTTTAATTAATTAGGAGATATTTAGAATTGGCTAACAGGACGATGACACGTGTCCCTCCGTTTAAATTTGGGGTATATTTGAACACAAAGTATGACTGCAGGGGTATAGATAACCCAATAGTATAACGAGTGATATTCTTAGACCATTTTCAAAAGTACAGAGGTATATTTGGATCTTCGCCATATTCAAAAATAGTATATTATGTTCTTTGTGCAACATCAATAAAACTCTTCGAATTTGACTCAAAAAGTTCGACCCAAAATCCACAAATAGATTCCAAAATCTCCATCAAATTGACTCAAAATTCACTCACAACCTCCAATCTATATTTCAAGCACATCCCATAAAAATTGGATCAAAATAACTATAAACTCAACAAATTCAATTTATGAGTTTCAAGCTTTAGGTCCTTTAATGGTAGATTTAATTTTTCTTACAAAAACTCTTCAAAAATTAGTGTTAACAGCACAATTTCTGCATAAAAAAATAACATTCAATTCAATAAAATCCAACAACAAAAAAAACTTCGAACGCACACGAAAATTTAGACTTGAAACTTTGAACTCATACATATGAAAATTTAATTTTTTTTCTTCAGATCTAGAAATTTGACCTCGATTTGTAACGGTTTTGGCCTTAATCCAATTCAAAAATGGAGAATGAATTGATGAAAAATGTTCAATGGACACATGAGAAAGATAGATGAAAATATTTATTTATACTTGAGAAGACAATGAAAATAAGGAAATATGAAGCAAGTGCTAGTCTTCTCCTTTGAATGCTAGGGTTAGTGTTTAGTAATGATAGTGGTTATAAATTATACTTCCTCCGGTCCACAATAAGTGATTTTTTGGATGTTTTCACAGAGATTAAGAAATCTACCTTTTAACATTAATTAACAATAAAATTTACTATATTAACCTTAACTATCTCTTCACATAAACACCCTTAACACATACTCCAGCATTATTTACTCCAAGGGTAATGTAGGAAAAAAATAATTACTTCATTCTTGAAATCTGGAAAAATTACTTATTTTGGACCACAAAAAAAAGGCCAAAAAATCACTTATTGTGGACCGGAGGGAGTAATGAAAAAGCCGGGTAATTAATTTGGGAAAAATAAGTATAAATTGAAATAAGTAACATTTAAGATAGGTAAAAACAGGTAGTTCTTTTGAATTGAATTGGTATTTAGTGTAGATTATCCTTTGTGTCAGTTGTTTAGTAAATGATTCTTTTTTATTTCTTAAAGGGTAATTTTTCAAGGGCTATATTTGCAATTTTTTAAACTAGGGATAAAATCTAAAACTGTGATCTAAAAAAGAATATTTGCGTAATCAACCTTTTTATGATAGTCATTTTCTTTTATGTCTAGTTTACCAGCATAAAAAAGGAAAAACAAAGTTCCCTCACTTATGTACGAAATTCATTTTACTCACAACTATCTTGACTTTGAATTGTATATCATTTGTTTCAACCAACATTAATAGTCAATTTTTTTAATTGAAACATTATCCAATTTGCTAATATCTATTGATCATATACTTTAAAAATTTTTTTTTTACTCACCAACATAATATTAGAAAATACTTTTAGGAAAATATTGTTCATGATAAATGTTCTTAAAAACAATCTCATGGGAAATTGGCTTTCGTCTAGCAAATCAAACACATAAGGAAACAATAAATCCTTAGGGACCTTAATTTCTTAAGATTAAAATTTTCTTTTTAAAATATTTTCCCCAATTTTTAGTATGTTTTGCTAAATATATCTAATTAATATCATTAGTAGAATTCTTAATTTAGTTTGAGAAATATTATTAGTAGAATTCTTAGTGTAGTTTGAACTATTTTAGCCTTTCCTTGTAAAATTGGGATAATTGACATTAACTTCAAATGAAAATAATTGTAAGAGTTAAATAGTGTTTCATAAAACGAGACGGAGAGAATGATAGTAGATATTATATACAAAAAGAGATTTTAACACTGTAGAGCAAATATATAAAACTATTTAAATAAATGGCATAACCTTTGATTTGTTTTCAAAATTGACAGATTTGTTTACTTTTATGACATATTCTAATAGTACTTACGGTTAATGATAGACCACTAATTTAGGAATTAGTTTATAATCTTATAAATACATATTCATTTCTCTTTCATCCTCATTAATACATTTTCGTTTCTCTATTAATAAATATAGAAAAGTGCTTGACAATAGGGACGGCTAGATGACCACCATACAGGTTTGGTTTGTATTTTAGTTCTTTCTTACTATTTATAATTGATTATTAGATAATTTTAAACAAAAAATAGTTACTCGATCAAAATACTGACTTTGAGTATATAATTTATTTAATATATATATATATATATCTGATATTCCCTTCGAATTCACCATAAATCTAATTTCTCTTGCGACTGCTATTCTCAATTTTTTGAAATTCTTAACCTAATTTCTTAATCTTTATTATACTATGTATATTTTTTTATTATACTATGAATATCTTTATTATACCATGTATATAATTACATATGCGCACATAAATAAACAAATGCATATGTACGTTATACCATTATTATAATGTGTATATAATTATTACACACTTAATAAAAAAAACAAATCTACAATATACCCTTCATACATGATATAATATAATTATATATATTTATACATAACTAAACAAATACTAATTTATGATATACCATTATTATGTCATGTATATAATTTTCTACGCATACTAAATTAACAAACACAAACCTACAATATACCCATAATATACTAATTCACTTAATTGGAAGTTCAAGGAAATGCCTTCAATGGTGGAGATTATTTTGTGTCTTCCTTTGATGGTATGTCTAGTTTTTTGAAGACTGGAGTTTTTTTTTTCTTTCGGTTTTTGTTTGAAAAAACGGAGATCATATGTAGAAGGTTATCATTGGGGAGTTTAATTAGGAGAGAAATTAGGAGATTTATTGGGATTTGATTGACTACAAGATGGAAACTGCTACTAATATAATATTTTTATTGCCTTATTTGTTATTCAATAAATGATGCTAAGATTCTGTAGATATTTTTAAAATCTTGTCTAGCTATAAAAGTGTCTTATACAAAAAAGTGTCAAAGTGTCCATTTCATGCAGTTAAGGTTGTAGCTGTTATCTATGACAAAATTAAAGATTTGTTAAAAAGTTATTGAATATAGCCACACACAAGTATATTGTGATTATCTTATACTAAAAAAAAGAAGATGTATACTTTGATTATTGTTATTGCCATGGCTCACGACTTCCATGCGTCGATGCACTGCAACTTTATAAATAAGAATCATGATGTACAAAAAAATTAAACATTTAGCTTGAAGCAATCTAACAACTTAGCTTGAAGATAGTTCCACCAATATCAAGTCTCCTTGTGAAACAAAAAGATTTTAGAGCAACTAGTTTTTTTTTCCCCTTAAGAAAAGAAAGAACATTCGTATGCAATGTTCCTGTAGTTGTTAAATATGCTAATTTGCAACTGCAAAAGCAAATCAGAGAAACTGTTTAATTAAATTGTCTAGAGAGAGGAAGATAAGTTCTTCAAGGCTGGGAAATTGTAACTTTTTACTTGCATACCAGATTTAGCTCTCCCTTGCACGACTAACCAATATATAGTCTTAGCTAATGTGGGAATTTCAGTCTAATTCTCTCTTCACAATATATATTGTCTGCAGAATATGCTTGTTGTCTCTTGCATTATTTTAGTCTCAGCGCTTCCTTTAAGAATGAGTTGTTCAAGTCTTCCCTTCAAAGATTCAACCATGGGAAGCAACTTAAATGCAACTTCTTTGCTGGATAATGTTTCAAAAAAGAACAGCATGTCAATCCCAATTGATACTCACTTTCAGCTTCCTTCGACATTGCCCAGGTGGCCTTCAGGTATTTTCTCTTCGTCGATATAGTATTCCTTCCATTTTACTACCCATCTTGTCCTGATTAGTATTCGATCACTTGTTTCTTGTCGTCGATATATTCTTTCACTATTTCAATTTTCAAATAATATACTTCAGTATTTGCAAATATTGCTGTGAAATTTGAGATGCTGGTGAAATAATATACTTCAATGGTTTCTGCTCACAGTTATCAACTTTCACAAATCTTTTTTTAAGTGAAGTTCATGTCAAAACACAGTTGTTTTGAAATTTCAGGTGATGGCTTTGCAAGTGGAGTCATTGATCTTGGAGGATTACTTGTGTCCCAAGTATCGTTGTTAACTAAAGTGTGGGCTACCCATGAAGGTGGACCAGATAATCTTGGAGCTACGTTTTTTGAACCATCAAATTTACCAAATGGATTCTTTATGCTTGGTTCCTATAGCCAACCTAACAATATGCCCCTTTTCGGATGGATTCTTGCTGGAAAAGATACATCAGGAGGTGCCCTAAAGATGCCATCTGATTACGCGCTAGTATGGAGTAGTCAGAACTTGAAAATTAATCAGGACGGTGTTGGCTATATCTGGCTGCCAATACCTCCTGAGGGCTATAAAGCCATAGGCCATGTTGTCACGACCTCGCCTCAGAAGCCTTCTCTGGATAAAGTCCGTTGTGTTCGTGCTGATCTTACCGATGTATCTGAAAGTCATGATTGGATTTGGGGCACCAGTGGCTTGAATGTTTACTCTTCAAGACCTAGAGACAGGGGAACACAAGCTTTAGGAGTGTCAACAGGTGCTTTTATGGCTCAGAACAATGGAGCTGCAGACTCACTAGCTTGTTTAAAAAATGTCAAAGCTAATTTATCTGCTATGCCAAATTTGAACCAAGTTAAAGCTTTGGTTCAAGCATACTCTCCATTGATTTACTTTCATCCTAATGAAGAGTTCTACCCCTCATCAGTAACTTGGTTTTTCCAGAATGGAGCATTATTATACACCAAAGGACAAGAATCTTCACCGGTTGGTATTCAGCCAACAGGTTCAAATCTTCCCCAAGGTGGTTCGAATGATGGTGCTTACTGGTTGGACCTCCCAAGTGATAATGCAGCAAAAGCAAATGTCAAGAGAGGAGATTTGCTTGGTGCCACAGCCTACTTACACATTAAACCAATGTTTGGGGCAACGTGTACTGATATTGCTGTGTGGCTATTTTACCCTTTCAATGGCGCTGCAAAGGCTAAACTCGAGTTCATGACTATTTCATTGGGAAAAATTGGAGAGCACGTTGGCGATTGGGAGCATGTTACATTGAGGATTAGCAACTTCAATGGAGAGTTACAAGGCGTATACTTGTCGGAACACAGTGGAGGCATTTGGGTAAGTGCTTCGCAGCTTGAATTCCAAAATGGTAACAAACCTGTGGTGTATTCATCGTTGCACGGACACGCTGCTTATCCGAAACCAGGACAGAATTTGCAAGGCAGTGGAGATGTAGGAATCAGAAATGATACAGGAAAGGGGAAGTTGATGGATACAGGAGGAAATTTCTTAGTAGTTGGTGCAGAATACTTGGGTACAACTATAGTGGAGCCACCTTGGCTAAATTATGCAAGGGAATGGGGTCCTAAAATCAGCTATGATATATCAAAAGAGCTCAACAAAGTAGAGAGATTTATGCCTGGGAAACTGAAGAGGGCTGTTGAGAAAATTGTGAGAAGCCTACCAAATGAGGTATTGGGTGAGCAAGGACCAACTGGCCCAAAGTTTAAAGACATGTGGAATGGTGATGAAAGAGGTTGAACATTACTCTCTCCAATCCAAAATAAGTGTCATCTAAGATTTGCCACATCTACTAATTAAAAAAAAACTTTGATTTAAATTACCATTTATCTCTCCTCATATTTTTTAGATCATTGGTTAGAGCGAGGCTAGGGCTGGCAAGTGGGCCAGTCCCGGACCTAAACGGGCCAAGTAGACCGGTCCAAACGGTCCTGGGCCCGGTTCCGGCCCGGTCCCAAATTAAACGGGCCAAATGGTCCCGGGCCTAAACGGGCTTTTTGTAGGGATCGGCCTGGGACCGGGACCGTTTGGTCCCGGGCCGCGGGCTAAGTGGGCCCAACATATGTTTTATTTAAAAAAAATTAAATAGATATTAGAGACAAAAGGATGCTAAAAAAAATATCTAAGACAATGCTTTGTAAATTTTATTATAGAACTGTGACCTAAATTTTAATATTCAATATTTAATATCGAATATATATAGTAATAAGCTATATATACATCTTATATATATATAT
>AWOL01S0025515.1:0-33087 GCA_000715115.1 Nicotiana otophora
CACATGTAGTTACGAGATCATGCCAAAACTAAGAAAGGGTTTAGCCTTAACATACTTTAACCCTGTTGAGTCCTTAATACCTTCCAAGCAATTCTTTAAACAACTCAACTCAATCTACCATAGCATAAGGAGATTCAAAATCAGTGTTGAATAAAGACTAAGTCCGCAACTTAAACTAGTAGCTCGTTTACGTAAATTTGGGCAGCATCTCCCCTATAACAAGGGCCTCCTCCAATACCATATACCAACAACAACAACCAGAGCAATACAATAAGAACAACACCAATCATAGGGTATAAAATATTTCATTAACAAGTCATCAACATATCACGACGAACGACAAGCTCAGATTGAATCCGTTTAGTACCCTTCAAACCGATTATCATTCATTCTTTAACTTATTAATATATCTAGTATAATAACCAATGTCTTTTAAATGGTTTCCAACCTTGTACCCAATTTCAAAGATACCCGAAATAGCCCAACACAAGATAATATCACTGTGGAAAACTTCCAAGTGCTTTATAGCCATTTCTTTTTCCAGTTACCAATTTCCTCAACAAGATTTACATGTAAACTAACATAATCATACTAACAATATCATAGCCAACTTATGTTCCATAATTTCCAACCACTTCAAGTTCATAAGAGCAACTTTAAAATAAATCCATCAAGAAAAATAACATCTCAAGCTAATCCAAGTATTATCTTGTAGTTTATCATCCAAACAACTTAACCAACATACAAGCAAGATAAAGCGCAATTAGTAGGCTGTTATACTCACTTTAGCCAGTAGCAACAACTTGAAATTTCAGCCAAACAGAACACACAATTATCCTCAATGACAACACAACCTCAAAGAGGTGTTGTTCTTCACTAGAAATAACTTTTGATGTTGAAATATCGTGTAATCACTTCAAACCCTTATTTAATATGTTTAGGATGGTTAGGAGGAGTGTAGGTCGACCACTGCCTAAGTGGGTCCCATTGGGAGCTGCTTGCACAATCTCGCAAAAATACGAATATCTCTCTACTCCAATGTCGTATTGATGAACAATTTAATGCGTTAGAAACTAGACGCATAGATATTCAAATTGGTAGGTGAAGCATCTCGTAATTCCAAGTCTATTGAGACAAAAGATCCGCTACATTTAACCTAATGTTTTGCATATTTATGAATGTAACTTGTAATTACCTTTGCCAAATTTTCTTCCACAACTTGCTTGACTTCAAAACATAACACCCGGCTATCATATGACTAAAATAACTGATAAAATAACCTCATTGTCATGTTAAGTACCCTAGTACCACCACAAAAGTATATGTTATAATATTCCCAACTTGTCGACTTTCGACGAAAATTATCTTCTTCAATTCGTTTAACTTCTAAGCCTTCCAATCCTTTTGGTACTTGGTATTCATGAACATAAATATTTATAACCTCCATGGTAACATTATTAACTTATTTTATGTACTTTCAAAGATAATCTCATTTCTAAGCTTACATCAATTGGCTTACGACGTACTCTCACGTATGATAATGTGAGTGTAAAAGTAAGCACAAGAATGTTTTAAAAACAATTAACACACATGGTACATGAACTAGTCAAGATGGATTAATTTTACTTCTTAATACGAACAAGTATAGCAATATAACGCCAACTAGTGGGCGAAGAGTCACAAAATAAGCCAAAAAGTTATCACAAAAATTGTTCTCCCCCATGCAACTTACTTTTACAATTTACAACCAAACTTTCTGAAGGGTTTTTCCCAATGCACAACTCACATTCAAAAAACTAGTTTTATTAGTACCAAATAATCCAAAAGTCTCCACATAACTAAATAAGACGAATTCTCTTAAGAAAGTTGTCACGCCATCCATCATGTCGTGCCCCGAACCTAGGGGACGAGACCGACACCTGGTGCCTCACCTATCCTTGCGCACCAACTTGTGACTAAGGGAATCTAAACATATAATGTAATACGTTGGCCATGGGCCACATTGCAAGACAATTTGTGAAGTAAAATATAAAACTAAATGGATACCAAAGCTGACTAAACATCAATATAAAACTGGGCCGGCAAGGCCCTCATAACTATTAAAGCTGACAAACCAACAAAATATATATACAAGGCCTACAAGCCCAACATACTGCACTAACTTAGAGGATATGTCTACAAGCCTCTACTGATGGATGTACCGTGATTAGGACAGAGCCCCGACCTACCCATAACCTGTATACATATATACACAAGATGTACACAAAACTTCTATATCTGGTAACTCCGAAAGATGTAGAGCTTACCGATAAAGTTGAACTCGGAAAACATCTATTGAGGAGGTCTACCCGTTTGTCTGTCTAAAGCTGCACGCATAAAATGCAGCGTCCCCAAAAAAGGGAGGTCAGTACAAAATAATGTACCGAATATGTAAGGAAATAAAATATCTGAAAGCTGAAACTGAACTAATAATATAATAACCGAAAGTAACTGGGAGTCAAAGGTGATCTGGAGATATACTTACCTGCTAATACTGACTCAACTCTATCAATATAGTATGTAAAATTGTCCGGCCCTATAAAGATCGGAACGTGTAACTGCTCTGCCATAGTAGGCTCGCTCATAGGCGCTCGACGATTATAGACTCGCTCATAGGCACTAGGCCACAGTAGGCTCGGTATATAACTTACCATCTGATCAGAGGTTGCCCAATAGGGGCCTACCTATCCATTATAGCTCGATAGTAATGAAAATACTGTAATATTGTATATATAGGCTCTCTGCTCTCTTGACTGGAAGAAGACAATACTCAATTAAATATGAAGTCCCGATAAGGACAATACCGTAATTTACGAGACTAGGATAATGTATATAAATTCGGGAGTATGAACTTCTCGTTGTGCCTCGTTTTCAAACACATGTACTTACGAGATCATGCCAAAATGAAGGAAGGGCTTAGCCTTAACATACCTGGAGTAGGGAAAAATCCGTATGATATTCTTGGGAAAGGTTGCACCGTACTCCCCTAGAATCGCAAAATCTCACGTTGCTTAAGATGCTATGAAATCAAGTGCTCCATCGTGGGTTATTTTGGTGTTGTAGTAGGAAAATGTTATGTCTTCTTAATACATTCTAACATGTGTTGTAATAGCAAGAACATTATAATTAATCACTTGAACATTTAAAGGCCAAATGAAGCAAAAATGCAAATCTTCTAAGTATATCTTTACCCGTAATGAAGAATGTAGTGTCTTGTTTTTAACACCATAGTTTGCCACCTTTCAACTAGATTTAGGAGTAACTTAAATTGAAGAGGGGGGGGGGGGGGGCTGCCACGTAGTGGAATTAATCCTTATCCAATATATCCCTAATTAATTAGGTAATATCCCCATTACCCAATAATTAACCAATTACCCATATAATTAAGAATTATCTCAACTCACATAAAATACTACTCACTTTTAACATACCTTCTACACCTTACTATCATGGTCATGTAGTACCTTGTATGACACTAGTCCATAAATACTGGGTATTCTGGCTCGCACCGTATTTTATCCCAAATCAACAACCTTCAACAAAATTCATTTTCTTTGATTCGTTTACCCTTTATCTTTCACGGAACCTACTTATTGCTTGTTATAAATAGCATACATGCTTATAATCTCAAGAAAATCACACCCCCGAGTCTATGTCAATTAACCGAAGATGAAACTTTAACGTACAAAAATGCGAGATGTAACATCCTTCCCCTCTTAGAAACATTCGACCTCGAATGTTTACTCTTAGAGACTTTGGGAAAATTTTGCTAGAGTCTCCTCCGTGCACTAGACTAAAACCAACCTTACGCAGCCAGAAAATGTACTATACATGCCACACATCGCCAATGTCTATAAATAGCAACACTTGGCTTCACACAGCTGTCCATTATAAATTCTGAAAGTCAAACATAAGAGCTTACCTGAAGACCTACTGACCTGAATAGAGCTGTGTTGAGGTATCCTACCTCGAGCCATATCTTTAGTTTGAGATAGGTGGGGGTATTTAGACTTTATTTCTTCCTCCACTTCCCACGTAATCTCTTCCACATTCTTGCTTCTCCATAAAACCTTCACGGAGGCTACCTCCTTATTTCGTAGCTTACAGATTTGTCGGTCTAGGATGGCAACTGGAATTTCCTCGTATGACAAGTCTTCCGTAATCTGTACATCATTTGTGTGCACAACTCGGGTAGGATCGCCAATGAACTTCCGTAACATAGATACGTGAAAAATCGGATGGACATACTCAAATTCTGAGGGCAATTCTAACTCAAAAGCTACTTGGCCCATTCTCCGAATGATCCTATAAGGCCCAATATAACGTGGGATAAGCTTGCCTTTCTTGCCAAAGCGCATCACGCCCTTCATAGGTGACACCTTTAAGAATACCAGTAATTAATCCCGAACTCTAAGTTTCGTCGCCGCACATCATAATATGACTTCTGATGACTCTGGGCTGTCAACAGTCGCTCCCGGATAAGCTTTACTTTCTCTATAGCCTGCTTAACCAGGTCTGGCCGATGTTACCCATATTCACCAACATCAAACCACCCTATAAGAGATCTACACTTACGCCCATACAAAGCCTCATACGGAGCTATCTGGATACTGAAGTGGTAACTATTATTATATGCAAACTCGATAAGAGGTAAATGTTCATCTCAACTTCTTTTAAAATCCAACACACATGCTTGTAACATATCTTCGAGCGTCTGAATTGTGCGCTCGTCTTGTCCATCAGTCTGTGGATGAAAAGTTGTGTTGAGATTCACCTAAGTCCCTAGACCTCTCTGAAATGACCTCCAAAAATGTGCTGTATACTGGGGCCCACGGTCAGATATAATAGATACTGGTACTCCGTGTATCCGCACTATCTCCTTAATATATAACATTGCATAATATTCTATTGTATATATAGATCTGACCGATAAGAAATGAGCTGATTTCTTGAGCGTATCGACTATCACCCATATGGAATCGAACTTACGATGAGAATGAGGTAAACCCGTGACAAAGTCCATGTTTGTCGCCTCCCACTTCCGTGTCAGGATCTCTATAGTCTGCATTATCCCTCCGGGCTTCTGGTGCTCTACCTTCACCTGCTGGCAACTAGGACACTGAGAAACTAACTCAGTAATATTCTTTTTTATATCGTTCCACCAGTACACATCCTTAATGTCATGGTACATCTTCGTCGACCCAGGATGAATGGAGTACCACGAATAATGTGCCTCTAACATAATCCTGTCTCGTAGACCTGCTATATTTGGAACACACAAACGACCCCTATACCTGAGAACGGCTTCTTCTGTTGCGGAACTCGCTCTCTCAACTCGACCAACTCTGGGTCCTCGTACTGCCTCTCCTTTACTTCAACTATGAGAGATGATTTTGCAGTATTTTGGAGTACAACTCTACCATCACCAGAGTCTATTAACCGAACCCCCAAACAAGCCAATTGATGAATCTCTCTAGTTAATTGTCTTTTCTCGGCCTCTACATATGCTAAACTACCCATAGATAGGCGACTTAAGGCATCTGCTACAACATTAGCTTTCCCTGGATGGTAGAGAATGTTAACATCGTAATCTTTCAATAACTCAAGCCATCGCCTCTGTCGCAAATTCAACTCTTTTTGCTTAAAGATATATTGCAGGGTTTTATGATCTGTGAATATATCAACATGAACACCATATAAATAATGTTGCCATATCTTAAGTGCATGGACAACCGCAGCTACCTCGAGATTGTGGGTCGGATAATTCCGCTTGTGCTTCCTTAACTGCCTTGAAGCATACACAATTACCTTACCATGTTGGATCAGGACACATCCTAACCCGACACCTGAGGCATCACAATACATGGCATAACCATCTGGACCCTCTGGAAGTGTTAGAACTGGCGCTGAGGTCAACCTGTTCTTAAGCTCTTGGAAACTCTGCTCGCAAGCCTCTGTCCACTGAAATGTAGTTGCTTTCTGCGTCAACTTCGTCAATGGTGCCGAAAGGGAAACAACCCCTCTACGAACCTCCGGTAGTATCCTACTAAGCCTAGAAAGCTACGAACCTCTGTAGGAGTAGTATGTCTAGGCCAGGATTTGACAGCCTCAATCTTCTGAGTTTCTACCTTTATACCTTCATCGGATACAATGTGCCCCAAGAATGCTACAGACTTCAACCAGAACTCACATTTAGAAAACTTAGCATATAATTCACTATCACGGAGGGTTTGGAGTACCTCTCGTAGGTGGTCCGCATGCTCATCCACTGAACGTGAATAAACTAAAATATCATCAATAAATACTATCACGGACATATCTAAAAATGGTCAGAATAGACTATTCATCAAGTCCATGAATAAGGCAGGTGCATTTGTCAACCCGAAGGACATGACAAGGAACTCGAAGTGGCCATATCGGGTCCTCAAGGCTGTCTTGGGAATACCTTTCTCCCGAACTCTGACCTGGTGGTACCCCGACCTCAAATCTATCTTTGAAAAGAATATAGCTGTAACTGATCAAACAAGTCATCTATCCTTTGAAGTGGGTACTTATTCTTAATAGTTACCTTGTTCAGCTGCCTATAATCGATACACATCCTCAGCTAGCCGTCTTTCTTCCGTACAAATAGTATCGGTGCACCCCAAGTTTAGGAACTGGGCCTGATGAAACCTTTCTCCAGCAATTCTTTTAACTGCTCCTTCAACTCCTTCAATTCGGTAGGTGCCATTCTATACAGAGGGATGGATATTGGTTGAGTTCCCGGAAGCAAATCGATGGCAAAATCAATCTCTCGTTCTGGAGGAATAGATTGAAGTGTACGTATCTCAGCATCTGCATCTCTAACTCTCACAATATGATAAATGCACCCTTTTGCGATCATTTTCCTCACTTTTAGATAGGAAATAAACCTACCTCTAGGTGTCGCTGTATTACCTACCTATTCAAGGACTGGCTTACCCGGAAAATAAAATCTGGCTGTCTTTGTTTGATAATCAACTGTGGCATAGCAGGCGGCCAACCAGTCCATGGCCATGATAGCATCAAAATCCAACATCTCTAGCTCAACTAGGTCGGCTGAGTTCTGACGACCATAAACTATCACCGTACAACCTCGGTAAACCCGTCTAGCAATAATAGATTCTCCGACCGGTGTAGATACCGCAAAAGGATCACTTATTATTTCAGGCACTATACCAAACTTCCCCGCGACAAATGGAGTAATACACGGTAAAGTAGATCATGGGTCTATCAAGGCATAAGCATCGTGAGAGCAAATGGTCAACATGCCTGTCACAATGTCTGGTGAAGACTCCTAGTCCCGTTGACCCGCTAAAACATAGCTACGATTCTGGTTACAACCTTAACTGAAACCTCTACCTCTGCCTCGACCTCTACCAGGCGAAGACTGAGACTCGCGCCCTGAAGGATGCACGGACATAGATGATCTTGTTTCTGAATTCGCTGTTTGTGCCATACCCCTAGAATCTCTAGTTGGGCAATCTCACATCATATGCCTCGGACGTCCACATGTATAACAAGCATCGAAACCGGCTCTGCATTGGCCCAAGTGTCCTCTACCACAGATGTCACACCGCGGAAGAAATGACCATGTCTGCCCTGAACCACGCTGTCGCTATAAACCCGATGCCCGTGAGCTCTCATCTAGTCCTGACTGAGTATAACGGTCATACCTGTAACCTTGTAACTGAGGTGGCGGAGGCCTAGGTGGCCGTTCGAAGTACTGGGGCATATAACTACTATGAGACTTCTCCTGAGACCTGGCGAATCGCATCCTCTTACGCTGTCCTGACTCAGTCCTCTCTGTACCATGCTGCCGATGCCTACCCCTTTCTATATTTTGGGCGAATGCCTGAATCTGGGAGATATCCATACTATCCTGCAATGCTGCGGTGGCACATGCCTTGGTCAACTCTGGGGCCAACCCCGCTATAAACCTGTGAATCATGTCCCGCATAGTAGCAACTGTGGATGGTGCATATCTTGCCAATGAGTCCAAAATGGAGACTATACTCTCTAACACTCATATTGCCTTACTTGAGGGCTAGAAACTGATCGACTCGAGCCTATCAGATCTCCCGTGGTAAGTACTGGTCAAGGAAGGCATCCGAAAAGTTCTCCCAAGTAGCTGGAGGTGCATCACGTCCCCTGGACCTTTCCCATCCCTCATACCAAAGGATGGCTATATCTCGGAGTCGAAAAGCAGCTAGCTCAACTGCCTCTTTCTCCGTGGCATGCATAACCCAAAAGATCCTGTGAAGCTTGTCTATGAAATCCTACGGTCCTCCCTCTAATTTGTCCCCGTGAACTCTGGGGGACTCAAAGCAATAAACTCTCGGACCCTTGAACTCCCAGGCCCCTTAGATGATCCTACACTAGCGGATACCTTAACCTGTTGCTGGGTATCTACCAACTGTGTCAACAAATGCACCGCACTCCTCAAGTCCTGATCTCATGGAAGCGGAGGGGGAACTGGATGTGTGGTCTCCCTAGGAATCTCCTCAAGTGGTGGAGGAACCGGTAATGGCTGAGTAAGGGTCTCTCCCTGGGCCTCAGATTGAGCCTCATCTACTGGGGTTACCCTGCTAGTCCCCTCACCTACTGTTGTATCTCTCCTCTGGCTAGCCGTAGTCTTCCTAGTCACCATCATCTATTCATACAGATGCCAACATGTAAATTTAACTCAAACTTCCTATAACTCAGTTCTACAGCACGATTTAGATTTGAAAGAAGGGTAACCAACTCCTAAATGCATGTAGTCCCCTGCTTATATAATGCGGTGCACAACACATCTATAAATAAGACCCTACTAGACACGGCTTGTAGACTCCCTAGCATAGAACTGCTCTGATACCACTTTTCTCACGCCCCGAACCAGGGGGGGAGACCGGCACCCGATGCCTCACCTATCCTTGCGTACCAACTTACGACTAAGGGAATCTGAACATATAATGTCATACTTTGGCCACAGGCCACATTGCAAGACAATTTGCGAACAAAATATAAAACTGAATGGATATCAAAGCTGACTAAAGATCAATATAAAGCTGGGCCGGCAAGGCCGTTATAACTACTAAAGCTGACAAACCAACAAAATATATATACAAGGCCTACAATCCTAACATACTGCACTAACTTACAGGATATGTCTACAAGCCTCTACTGATGGATGTACTGTGATCGGAACAGGGCCCCGACCTATCCATAACATATATACATATATGCACAAGATGTACACAAAACTTCTAGACCTGGCAACTCCGAAGGACGTGAAGCTTACTGATAAAGCTGAACTCGGGCAACAACTACTGAGGAGGTCTACCCGTCTGTCTGTCTGAACCTGCACGCATGAAATGCAGCGTCCCCGGAAAAAAAGGACGTCAGTATGAAATAATGTACCGAGTATGTAAGGCAATAAAATATCTGAAAGCTGAAACTTAACTGATAATATAATAACCGAAAGTAACTGGGAGTCAAAGATGATATGGAGATATACTTACCTGTTGATACTGACTCAACTCTCTCAATATAGTAAGTAAAATAAATGTCCGGCCCTATAAGGCTCGGAACGTGTAACTGCTCTGCCGTAGTAGGCTCACTCATAGGAACGTGTAACTGCTCTACCATACTAGGCTCTGTATCTCGGCCATTCTAGGCTCGCTCATTAGCGCTCGACCACAGTAGGCCCGGTATATAACTTACCATCTTATCAGAGGTTGCCCAATAGGGGCCTGCCCACCGATTATAGCTCGATGGTAATGAAAATACTGTAATACTGTATATATAGGTTCTCTGCTCTCTTGACTGGAAGAAGACAATACTCAATTAAATATGAAGTCCCGATAAGGAGAATACTGTAATTTATGAGTATTGTCTTCTTCCAGTCAAGAGAGCAGAGAACCTATATATACAGTATTACAGTATTTTCATTACCATCGAGCTATAATCGGTGGGCAGGCCCCTATTGGGCAACCTCTGATAAGATGGTAAGTTATATACCGGGCCTACTGTGGTCGAGCGCNCTGAACATACCTAGAGTAGGGAAAAATCCGTATGATATTCTTGGGAAAGGTTGCACCGTACTCCCTTAGAATCGCAAAATCTCATGTTGCTTAAGATGCTATGAAATCAAGTACTCCATCGTGGGTTATTAGGAAAATGTTATGTCTACTT
This sequence comes from Nicotiana otophora, assembly GCA_000715115.1. NCBI lineage: Eukaryota > Viridiplantae > Streptophyta > Magnoliopsida > Solanales > Solanaceae > Nicotiana > Nicotiana otophora. The sequence goes on from AWOL01S0025515.1 coordinate 10,234, forward strand.
AATACATTCTAACGTGTGTTCTAATAGAAAGAGCATTATAATTAATCACTTGAACATCTAAAGGCCAAATGAAGCAAAAATGCAAATCTTCAAAGTATGTCTTTACCCGTAATGAAGAATGTAGTGTCTTGTTTTTAACACCTTAGTTTGCCACCTTTCAACTAGATTTATGAGTCACTTAATTTGAAGGGGGGGCTGCCACGCAGTGGAATTATTCCTTATCCAATATATCCCTAATTAATTAGGTAATATCCCATTACCGAATAATTAACCAATTACCCATATAATTAAGAATTATTTCAACTCACTTAAAATACTACTCACTTTTAACATATCTTGTACACCTTACTATCATGGTTATGTAGTACCTTGTATGGCACTAGTCCATAAGTACCGGGTATTATGGCTCGTACCGTATTTTATTCCAAATCAACAACCTTCAACGAAACTCATTTTCTTTGATACGTTTACCCTTTATCTTTAACGGCACTTACTTATTGCTTGTTATAAATAGCATACATGCTTATAATCTCAACAAAATGTCAATTAACTGAAGATGAAACTTTAACGTACGAAAATGCAAGATGTAACACATCATAGAAAAAGGTCACCTGGTTCAACATGTAAAATATTTATCGGGAAAGAACCGTGGCCTAAAGAAAAGCCAAGGAGGTTTATTGAAAAGTATGTTACTACTAAAGATATAAAAATAATTTTAACTTAAAACTACGAAGAATATTATAAACTAAAAACTACTAAAGAAATATAAAATAACAAAACGACTAAAACTAAAGGAATAAAATAACATAAACTAAAAACTACTAAAGAAATATAAAATAACAAAACGACTAAAACTAAAGGAATAAAATAACATAAACTAAAAACTACTAAAGAAATATAAAATAACAAAACGACTAAAACTAAAGGAATAAAATAACATAAACTAAAAACTACTAAAGAAATATAAAATAACAAAACGACTAAAACTAAAGGAATAAAATAACATAAACTAAAAACTACTAAAGAAATATAAAATAACAAAACGACTAAAACTAAAGGAATAAAATAACATAAACTAAAAACTACTAAAGAAATATAAAATAACAAAACGACTAAAACTAAAGGAATAAAATAACATAAACTAAAAACTACTAAAGAAATATAAAATAACAAAACGACTAAAACTAAAGGAATAAAATAACATAAACTAAAAACTACTAAAGAAATATAAAATAACAAAACGACTAAAACTAAAGGAATAAAATAACATAAACTAAAAACTACTAAAGAAATATAAAATAACAAAACGACTAAAACTAAAGGAATAAAATAACATAAACTAAAAACTACTAAAGAAATATAAAATAACAAAACGACTAAAACTAAAGGAATAAAATAACATAAACTAAAAACTACTAAAGAAATATAAAATAACAAAACGACTAAAACTAAAGGAATAAAATAACATAAACTAAAAACTACTAAAGAAATATAAAATAACAAAACGACTAAAACTAAAGGAATAAAATAACATAAACTAAAAACTACTAAAGAAATATAAAATAACAAAACGACTAAAACTAAAGGAATAAAATAACATAAACTAAAAACTACTAAAGAAATATAAAATAACAAAACGACTAAAACTAAAGGAATAAAATAACATAAACTAAAAACTACTAAAAGAAATAAAATAAAATAACAAAAGAAACTAATACTAAAGGAATAAAAATTTAATAAACTAAAGACTACTAAAGAAAATAAAATAATAAAAGTGACTAATCCGCAAATATATCACCAATCACAAACTAAGCCCGGCAATGGCACATGATGATCCACAATAGTAAAACAAGCCCGACAAGGGCACATAATATCCATAAAAAAAAGCATAAGCCCAACAAGGTCACAAGTCAAACATATATGTACATATAAAGTATACTCCCTAAAGACACCCCAACTAAAAATAATGCAGTGTTCTCACTGCATAATATCAGGATAAAATAAGAGTAGTTTGAGGGTCTCCCTGAGGTCTGCATCAGACTTGCAGACGGCGAGAAAAGGCTTATCATTGTTGTGTAGAGCTCTCAGATTCATCAACGCAGGTATTATCATCATCATCATCCTCCGACAAGAAAGAATACTCATCACCGTCATCCTTATCCTCGACCAATATCTTCTTGTTCGGTTGCCCCAATTTGAAGATGGCCTTGATGCCTCTCCACATCTTTGCCATGAACTTGCCCTTAATCTTATTTTTCTCTCTCTCATTCTGGAAGTCTTACCGGAGATCAACATGAACCTTGGCCATATTAACATATGCTTCCTTGAGCCTGCTAACAGAATCTGCTAACTTCTCATCAGATTCTGCTTGTTTTCCTGTGCCTCCAGGTATGTCTTCATTTCATCTCCAGTGCAGTAGTCAAGCATAGGCTGGGAGTGTGAGGGTCCACTAGGGAGTTGTGACACTACATCATAAATGGACACAAGTTGGGAATTCAGCATCCCAAATGGTCCCTCGGGTAGTTCCGCCTAGGAGGACTCTGGTTCGACAACTATGGTGATCTTCCTCTTCTTGCATTTCACCGAACTACCCTCACATATCACTCTCAATGGTATGCACATCGAGATCTTCCCGCTGGCACAACTTTATGATCAATGAAGGGAACATCAAGCATAGGTTGTCTACTTTCAGCTCTTGAATAACTTAATAACCAAGATTGATCGGAATGCCGTCAAGTATGCATGCTATCATCAGGGCCCTGACATATGAGACATCGGAGTCATTTCCACGATGTGAGACTCTGTTACAGATCATGTACAACCACATATTGGCCTCAACTATGAAGTCAATGGATTCTAAACCCTTCCTCTCGTTGGCCTCTTCGCTCGCTTGTTTGAGGGATAAAGTTTAGATGCTAGCCACTCTCCCTTTGAGCATGTCTCTTTTTTCTCACACCGGCTAATGTGGATGGTTCGGAAGCCACATTTGTCATGTTTAGGTCCATTGTTGAAGCTCAAAGTACATACAAAATAAAAAACAAGTTAGTTGGGCATTAGAGTCATGTTAAGCAATTGAAAACACACCAATCATGACACATAGTACCTGAAAACAATACCTGAAAATGGCTTCAATTCTGAAAACACACCAATCCTTTTTCGCAGGTGTGATGACTGGCAGATGTTCAGCAAGGCAGTGGCTTTGAAACTATAGCTTGCTGGGCCTATTTGGCTTGAAATGATTTCAATTCTATTCATGACACATAGTACCTGAAAATCTAGCAATGCATACCATTAATTACCTCATATTATAATAAAAGGATACAAAAAACTTAAGGAAATGAAACTAAAATAAATGGTAAAATCACCACTCATCAAGTGCCCCTGTATATGTGTCTACGCCTATAGGAGACTCTATTGTTGCAGACAGTGTTTATCAATCGTGTTTGGTAACTATCGGGGGTTATGAGTCCACAACTGGTCTTCTGCTACTCAGTATGGTGTACTTTGAGGTGAATTTGGGCATGGATCGATTGTCTCCCTATCACGCTATTCTGGATTATCTCGCAGAGAACGTGACATTAACTATGCAAGGGTTACCGTGGTTGAAGTGGAGAGCTACATTGGATTATATTCCTAGACGAGTTGTGTCCTTTCTAAAGGCACAAGGAATGGTTGAGAAGGGTTATGAAGCATATCGAGAATTTGTGAGGGATGTCAGTGCTGATACTCTTACCGTCGAGTCAGTTATGATAGTGAGAGATTTCCTAGATGTGTTTCCAGTAGAGCTACCAGGCACGCCACCCGATAGGGATATCAATTTTGGTGTTGACCTGCTGTCTTCCACTCAGCCCATTTCTATTCCACTATATCATATGACACCACTGGAGTTGAAGGAATTAATGGAACAACTTCAGAGTTGCTTGATAAGGGTTTCATCCGACAGAGTATTTCACCTTGGGGTGCCCCAGTCCTATTTATAAAGAAGAAAGATGACTCTATGAGGATGTGTATTGATTATAGGCAGCTGAACAAGGTTACACTCAAGAAGAAGTACCCACCACCGAGTATTGAGGATCTGTTCGACCAGCTTCAAGGTGGTCGGGTATTCTCGAAGATTGATTTGAGGTCGGGGTACCATCGGTTGAAGATTCGTGATTTAGACATTCTGAAGACAACCTTCAAGAATCGCTATGGTCAGTATGAGTTTTTGGTTATGTCATTTGGGATGACCGATGCCCCATCAATATTTATGCACTTGATGAATAGTGTGTTCCAACTATATCTTAATTCTTTTGTCATCGTGTTTATTTATGACGTATTGGTGTATTCTCGCAGCCGAGAGGATCATGAGTAGACCTTGAGCATCATGCTCTAGACCTTGAGGGAGAAGAATATATATGCTAAATGTTCCAACTATGAGTTTTGGCTTGATTTTGTGGCATTTTTGGGCCATGTGGTGTCTAGTGGGGGGGATTAAGTTGGATCTGAAGAAGATGGAGGCAGTTCTATGTTGGCCCAATCCCTCTTCTACTACGAAGATTCAGAGTTTTCAATGCTTTGCCGGGTATTATTACTGTTTTATAGAGCGGTATTCATCCATCGCAACTCCTTTGACCAGATTGACTCAGAAGGGTGCCCCATTCATGTGGTCCGGCGAGTTTGAGAAGGGATTTTAGAAGCTCAAGACTGCCTTGACCACAACTCCAATTCTGGTTTTTCCTTCAACATCGGGTTCATATACAGTTATTGTGATGGTTTATGGATTGGCATTAGGTGTGTCTTCATGCAAGAGGGTAGAGTGGTTGCTTATGATTTGCGCCAGTTGAAGCCCCATGAGAAGAACTACCTAGTACGTGATTTATAGTTGGAAATTTCAGCTGGATTAATTTCATAGGGTTCTTGTGAGTCCTCAAGCAATGTCCTGTATTCTTTGAGCTCTTCTTTAACATCTTCCCAAAGAGGATCCTACTCGTCAGCAATAATGCTACTTCAAATCACAGTACATCTTCGTGGCATCTAGGTGAATAGAATTCTTCGAACTATGAGCCTCCTCAAGAATCAACTCTTCCAAATCATCTTTATTAGGAACACAAATCCGACCTTGGTGTCGCAACACTATCATCTTCATGGACCACCTCCTTAGCACCACCTCGCAACACCGTGTGCTTAAGGACAAGCTCTGGGGATTATCATATTAACAAACCTTAATGCGCTCAACCAAGGACAACTGCGCAACAACAAAAACAAGAACTCTACTAGGCTTGGAAATATCAAACCTCACAAATCTATTATCCAAGACCTGAACATCCATAACCAATTGACGTGACGTATAAGAAATCACCCTACCATCTTGAATCAACACCGCACAAAGATCAAATAAGTGAAGCATCACAATACACTATTTATTACCCTAAACCTGTGGGCAACACCAACACTAGAGCCACAGTCAAACCAGTCTGGAGGTTTCAAAAGCTCTCCTCACATTCGTCAAACCATAAAAAAGGATCACCTTCATGAGTCAACATGGTAAATGGGATGCAATAGAAGGAACCCCTCCACAAGAAGACAATAGAAGCCCACCCTCATAACACACAGGAAAATCATCCCACACTATGTCTGCAACATCAACACAAGTCGCCGATGCTCAACTGGTATAAAGTACTCAAACACATACGGATGAGTAGGAAGGAACCAAAGATATAGGTTGCAAGCTGAAATAAAGTCGCACGTTAAGGAATCAAGAAATAGGGAAAGTTCCTAAAGCCCCATAGCCTCTCGCGTATAGATACTGACGTCTCTGTACCGATGCACAAGACTCTACTAGGACTACTCTTCACTTGTGAGACACATAGATCCTAGAGCTCCGATTCCAACTTGCCACCACCCAATATCCCTCCAAAGGTCATGATAACGCCTAACCTACTTGATAAGCAAGTCAACACTCAACAACAATAGTATAATTCAATCGTTAAGCCTTTAACTAATTCATGATATAAATAACAAAGTAGAATGAGTCTCAAATATCAAGATAAAACATACATGAGTCCTAAACATGGTCTAAACGCGACTACACTGTCTCACATACTTCCCAAAATTGGGTGTCAGAACATTGTCACGAGAATTTAACATGAATAAATAGTCTTAACTGAACAACAACATCTGTCTGGAAATAAAAATACATAGATAGATATAAACAAGTAGTGAAATTGGACTCCCTGTGATGCGGCTTAGAGGAAGTAAGGCAGCTCACCATGAAGTGTCCAACCAAAATTCTCCTACCTAGATCAATGGGTACTGCTAATACGAGCCTCATATCTTGCACAAAAATGTGCAGAAGTTAATACGCGTACAAAATTAGGTACTCAGTATGTATCAAATTCAGCCTCGAAGAAGTAGTGGTGAGGGGTCAACACTGACATTTACTAACAGCTCAATAAGCATATGAAAGCATAATTAAAATATGGGAAAAAACATGATGTCATCAATCAAATCAGCCAGTAGATACATAGTAAATCTGGAATTTAGATATGCTTTTCAAACAAGAGGCATAATACAATATCAGATATCTTAATTTCTTTCTTAATCATGATATGAGTCAGTCAATGTTCATACATATAAAAATCCATTGCATGAGTCTAAGCTTCCAATGCATTCTTATGATCCAATATCAAAATATAAAGATTCAATGCATGAGTCTAAGCTATCATTGCTACCAATACATGCTCCTGATCCAATATCAAAATATATAAGAGCCAATACATGAGTCTAAGCTACCAATGCATGCTCATGATCCAATATCAAAATATATAAGAACCAATGCACTAAGCTACCAATTCATGCTCATGATCCAATGTCAAAAAATTATATTAGAGCCACTACATGAGTCTAAGCTACCAATGCATGCTCATGATCCAATTTCAATATCTCACTACACAAATCATAGACCTTTCAGGGTGACTTGCGCTCACAAGGCTCGAAGTAACATGGGTAATCACCCGACTCTAGAGAGAGCGCCGCTGTGGCTTGAAACCCGATCCACTAATAATAATGTTGAGAAATGCAACTCGAGCCACACATAATCAATAACCAATATTCACTCACAATATCCTTGGTACAAAAAGTCTCAACTTTCATAATATTCAACTTTCCAACTCGGGAATATGCACATGAATGATATGATAAAGACGCATCATGTCATAATAATAAAATGTGGATGAATATTTACATGAATAAGAGATGGGGAAAGCTAATCATGTATTTCAACTTTTCATAACAGCCAAATGTGCTTATTTAATATTTTAAGTCATATCATGACATCAATAAGGACAAAGTAAGCCAGATAGGCAATCAATCATAAATCGAGTAAGAAATTGTATGACTACGGCCAAAATAGATAATCCAACATAGTGAAAGAAGCCCATCATATTAAAACCATCAAGATATAGTTCTAGCATGGCTTCTACTCATGATAAAGATTCATCGGGTAGTCATAGAATCAAGAAACATGGATAAACAATTCATAAAGTCCAAATAAAGCATATGATAAGCCCAACTCTATCCGGCTAAGGCCATGACCAAGCTACGCATATAAGCTCATCACCTCGTATATACGTGGCACCTAAATCATGTAACAAATAGCAAACAGATCACATATTGAAAAACTCCCTCTTACAAAGACACTTGCCTCCTCCCGACATGCTTTAATCAGCAACAAATGTATTTCCTTCAAATCCAACTCCAAACGATTCACGTCTAGTCAAACATTACTCAAATGAGTCAATACAAGCTTTAGAAATTGATTTCATATAAAAAAAGATTAAATATTTAACCCAAATTAAAAGGTCAACAAAAGCCAACCTCAGGCCCCGGGGCCAGAATCAAAAATTGATCATATATATAGTTCACCTGTAACCCCGCGATTCTAAATATATTATTAGATTCCTAATTGGGGTGAAATTTCATGTTTAAAACCCCCAAAATCAATCTCTTAATTTCATATCAAAAACACCATTTTCTACACTTTAAATCCATATTTTAGGGGTTAGAAATAAATGTAGATTCTTGAAATATAATCGAAAATGAGTAGAAATTAGTTATCATCTTGCCTTGGGTGAAAATCCTCTTGAAGAATCGTCCCTCTTGAAGTTTAAGGCTCAAAATTTGAAAGAGTGGACAAAATCCTAAAATAAAAACTTATAAAAGTTTTCCCAAGAATACACATCGCGATCGCGACAGCAACCTCGCAATTGCAAAGGCCAAACCAGCCTCCAGCACCGACTCTTCTTCGCGAACGCAAAGCCACCCATGCAAAGGCGAAGACCAACTCCCCAAGCCTATGCGAACCCGAGTCTTCCTTAGTGAACGCGAACGCAAAATCTCCCGCCTGAATCCACTCCATCTTTAATGAGATGATCCCATACACGCAAATGCGATGCTCATGGCCACAACCCTTCACGAATGTGACCCCCTTATCCAAACTTATCCAAATACACGAAATGCTACAAATAACATCAAAACCAAGAATTGAAGCAAAAATCCATCTCTTAATTTTCAAACATTCCAACTTCGTCGAATATGTCTGAATCATTATTAGACATTCTAGATTACAACCAAACGTTGCATGCAAGTTCATATCAATAATTAGGACCTATCTAAGGTCTAAAAACCACAATCAGAGTCTGATAACGCCAAAGTCATCTATCGGTCAAACCTATGGACTCTTCAGTTCTTCCAATTGCCAACTTTCGGCAAACAAACCCAAAATCTTCCAGGAACAGCAAAATTTAAATCCGAACATACACCCAATTTCAAAATTACCATAATGACCTATTGGAACCATCAAATCACGAATCCGAGTTATTCTACTCAATAGTCAAATCTTTGTCAACTTTTATTACTTAAGCTTCCAAAACGAAAACTAAATGTTACAAATTCATTCGCAAGCCTCCCCGAAACCAAACCAATCATACTAGAAAGTCATAATACATCATATAAAACTACTCAATGTTTAAAATCATAGAACTAAATACCAAAGTTCAAAATGACCGGTCGGGTCGTTTTAATTGAATGCAAAGATACTGAAGACAAGTTAGTTAAGTGCTAATTGGCATAGAAGAACATCATTGACATGTATTCTAGCGGATTCAAGACAATATAAAAATATTCAAACATATCAACCTATTACCGATTGACATAGATGGATGTTATAAGCATGCTTTCTAGGTGCAATAAGTTGTGGTAAATAAGTTCAAGCAAGCATGACTTTTGGTGTGTACAAATTTATATTAATAAAACACAAGGGCATAATCAGACCATATGGCCTTGAGCAGGGACCTATAGACATGTGTTTTCATTAAAGAGTAAACTAAATGCATGGACTGCATGATACATGTGAGTGCAAGCAGGATGAAGGAACCTTATAGATATGTTTTATAACATATTAAGAGGCATAAGTGCTAATAACCATCGAAGAATGCATCTAATAGATTTGTAACATGCTCTTCAGAAGGGTAAACTTCTCATTTAGTCATAATTACAAGTGTTTACCCTCAAAATCGGATAATAATTAAATTTGTAAATGATTTTAAGGATACGCGGTTTAATTTGATACAAAGCGATAACTTAAGTCAAATTTAACAAACAAAGATAAGATAGATTCAAACCACACAATAAGGATAGTTTCAGCCTTAGTGACCCCCGATATGGCCTCGCAATGGCTAGCACTGATGAACAAGAGAAAGAGCTAATAACAGAAAAAATAATAATATATTGTTTTAGAGTGCGTGTTACAGTGTAGGAGAGTTTCATCCCTAGTACAATTCTAAAAAATGTAAAAATCATCTTTTTCGCTAATCACTTATCTGTTGCCGATATGGGCCGAGATTCGCGCTGTGATATCCAGACGGGTGCAGATATCACGGCCCTTCGTGAATCATGTGCCACCATTTGGTAATGCTTTTTCAAGGTACTGGAGCTCGAACCGAATCCTGGGGGCGTGGTCTCGATGGCTCTGGTGGTAAGTGATCTGTTTGGGCCTTATCACGAAAGGTATGTCCGCCCGCTCTAGGATATAACGGCCCTCCGTCGGTCGTGCTTGATTGCACGATCATGTTCTTCGAAGTCATTCAAAGCTAGGACTGATTCCAAACCATAACTTGATTATACGTTTGCCCTGATTTCGGTCCCCTGTCATCATGTCTCGAGCTTGGCTTATTTTGTCGGAGACCGGGGGTAACATGACCCTAATTTTACCCGTATACACTGATGTTGAGGCTGCTCAGGAGCGCCTAAAGTCCATAGTCGATCATGCAAAGTGGCAGTCTCGGAGGGAGGCTCGAGGAAGTTCATGCTCGGGGGTTCGATTTATCGGCCGAGCTTGAAAATGTTAAGAGGCTCGAGGCCGAGGCCAAGAAGTTGGTCTACCCCGAGGATGAGGAAGATTTTGAGGGTTCGAACGGGTCCGAGGACGGGGAAGATTCTGACGGCCACGGTGATGAGGCGGGCTCCGATGAGGATTAGGCTTCTTAGGTGCCTTGTAAATTTTTTGCTTTTGTACCTTTGTATTTTGTGAAGGCCGTTTGGCCTTTGAAAAATTTGCGCATATATATAGATGGCTGTTTTCCCTTGGCCAATTTTCAAGCGTGGTTTTCTTTGCTTTTGTCTTTATGATTGCACAGATTACTGATGCATTAGCATGTAATAATTAGGTCTTATTGGGAGGTTCGATAATTGTTCATTTCGATACTATTTTGCTTAATGCTGGTGGGGGCTTGGTATGATCGAAAGCTTTCCCCGATTTTTTATAATTTTGCCGAGTGTAGACTTCGAACCAGTTTAGAAATTTTGAAAGCCCATATTTTGGTTACGGATCTCGGACGTCTCTAAGCCGTTCTAGGATGTCCGTAGCCTTTTAAGTTCGTGTATTTCCCAATGGGCTCGTTACCCTGAGCTATCCGAGCTTTCCCAAGATGATAGTTTTGAATGGGGATGGTCGTGGCTTTTAGAGTTCAGGCACTGCCTAATAAGCTTTGTGCCTCCAGGCTTCGATACCCCGAGTCGCCCGAGCCTGCCTTGGACGATAGTCCCTAAGTGAATGTGACTTCTTGGATTCGAACAGAGATTGTGCTTGGGCTCAATATCCTCAGGGGACCGAATGTAGAAATGTCTAAGGGACACAATATTTATCCGCAAGGAGAAACTTTCTTTCATTTCTATACAAGGTTACAAATGTGTACATGATTCATGTCAGAGATTGGGTGGTCTATGTATGCACGGTTCATTTGACCATTTGTCCTTTACAATAAAGCATATACACCGAACCTAGGATAAAGTTTCTCTCCTTGCCAAAAGTATTACCCGAATGGTGATGGCCCCCAGTATCGGAGGCCGATCATAGAGAGGCCTCGGATACTGATGATGTGGTCCTTGACTCTGGTCTTCGATTCTAAGTTAGCACGATCCACTGCTGCCCTGTTAAATGCCAGAAAACCCGTTTGGGACAAAATGGGTCTAAGGAGAAAAGGATGCAACGCGTTCTTTCAGGCCTAATACTCGTATCGTCCCTTGATCGTTACCTGCAAGTGTTAGTCTAATATGTAAAGAAAACAAATGAATGGCATCGTACCTCAACAGTAGTATCGTTTTAAGTGGGACATGTTCCAGTTGTTCGGTAGTCGCTCATCGTTCATTGCTTCGAGTTAGTATGATCCTTTGCCAGTGATCTCGACAATTCAATATGGACCTTCCCAATTCGGCCCCAACTTCCCCTCGTTCGGGTTCCGGGTGCTCAGCGTCACTTTCCTTAATACCAAGTCCCCTATACTAAAGTGTCAAAGGTTGGCTCTCCGATTGTAATACCTTTCAATTTGTTTCTTTTGAGCGGCCATCCGAACGAGGGCAGCACATGCCTTTCATCTAGCAGTTCTAGGATCGTATTCATGGCCTCATCATTTGACTCCTCGGTCGCATATCGAAACCTAAGACTCGGTTCCCCTACTTTGACCGGTATTAGAGCTTTGGTGCCATAAACCAACGAGAACAGGGAGGCCCCGGTACTAGACTTCGAGGTAGTACAGTATGCCTATAGGATTTTGGGCAAAATTTCTTTCCATTTTCCTTTGGCTTCGGTCAATCTCGTTTTGAGGTTTTTGATTATGGTTTTGTTGGTGGACTCTTCTTGCACGTTCCCACTAGGGAGGTAGGGTGTTTATAGGATACTTTTGATCTTATGTTCTTAGAGAAACTTGCTTACTTTGCTGCCGGTGAACTGTTTCCCATTGTCGCACACGATCTCGGCTGGCATTTTTAACCTCCATTTTATGTGGTCCCAAATGCAATCGATGACTTCCTTCTCCCTGACTTTCTCATATGCCCGAGCTTCCACCCACTTAGAAAAATAGTTAGTCATAAATAATATAAATTGAGCCTTACTGGGTGCCCCTGGAAGGGGGCCGATGATGTCCATCCCCTGTTTCATGAACGGCCAGGGTAAAAAAACCGAATGAAGCAGCTCATCGGGCTGATGAATCATCGGAGAATGCCTTTGACACTCGTCGCATTTTCGTACGAACTCCTTCACGTCTTTTTCCATGTTGATCCAGTAGTAGCCAGCTCTGATTATTTTTTGAACTAGTGATTTGGTGCCTGAATGATTTCCGCAGGTGCCTTCGTGGACCTCCCTCAAAAAATACTAGGTATCTCCCGGTCCTAGACATATTATGAGTTGGCCATCAAATGTTCTTCTAAATAGGGTACCGTGTTCGGACAAGCTGAACCGGGCCGCCTTCGTATGCAGAGCCCTCGATTCTTTAGGATCCGAAGGTAGTTTTCCAGTCTTCCGATACTATATATATTTATTTCTCCAGTCCAAAGTTAGTGTTGTTGTATTTATCTTAGTGTGACCTTCTTCCACTATCGATCTCATAATTTGCATGACCACCCCCGAGTTGAACTCATCGTCATCGACCGACGATCCCAAATTAGCAAGGGCATCGGCCTCTCTATTTTGATCCCGAGATACATGTTGTAGAGTCCACTCCTTGAATCGATGTAACGTTACCTGCAACTTATCTAGGTATCTTTGCATGCGTTCCTCTCTGACCTCGAATATCCCATTAACCTGGTTCACCACAAGTAGAGAGTCGCACTTAGCTTCGATCACCTCTTCCCCCAAGCTTCTGACAAGTTCGAGACCTCTAATGATGGCTTCATATTCAGCCTCATTGTTAGAAACTTATACAGTCCTAATAGAATGTCTAACTACATTGCCTGTTGGTGGCTTCAATACGATGCCAAGTCCGGACCCTTTTGCGTTCGAGGCACCATCCGTAAAAAGGGTCCAGATTCCCGAAGAAGTCCCTGAGTTTAACAACAGCTCTCTTTCCACCTCGAGTATTATGGCCGACGTAATGGCGATCCGGGGCCAATATTTGATATCGTACCTGCTAATCTCCATGGCGCATTTGGACAATCATCCCGAGAGCTTAGGTTTATGCATTACATTTCTCAATGGGTATTTAGTTACAACATATATGGGGTGACATTGAAAGTACAGTTTCAGCTTCCTAGAGGCTCTTAGCAAAGCGTGCGCCAGTTTTTCTAGGTAAGGGTATCTTATTTCAGTCTCACCTAGAGTCCTGCTAACATAATAGATTGGAAATTGCATACCTTCCTCTTCCCGGACCAAGAATCCACTTATCGCTATCTCAGATACTGCTCTCTACTGACATGGTTGTGGAAGCTGTCCGATATGGGTACCTAAAACACCATGCGAATCTTGAAATGCAAACTGAACTAGTTGACCCACAAAACCTCTACTATGTAGTACCCTGCCTCCAAAATAGGGACCAGTAGATCTCCCTGGTCTACGAGGCCTCTTAGCCTCCCTGTCCTCTCTCTCCCAACCCTACATGACCTCTCTCTCATAGTCCTACATGCCCTCTAATAGGCGAGTGATCTCTACCACCTACTGAAATGGAACATCCGCCTTCAACTCCCGAGCCATGATGGAAAAGATACCATGACTGAGTCCCCCAATAAACCCGCAGACTCACTCTCTAACTGTAGAAACTAAACTAGGAACATGTCTGGATAATTTATTGAATATAATGGCATACTCTGACACTGACATAGTGCCTTGGCGCAGCTGCTCAAACTCCATGCGCCATGCATCCTGAAGGGTCTGAGGAACAAACTCTCTCAAGAACATCTTTGAAAACTGAACCCATAAAAGTGAAGTTACATCGGCCGGACTACCCAACTCATATGCTTGCCATAACTGATATGCCACTCCCTTAAGCTGGAATGTAGTAAAAGCAACCCCATTTGTCTCCACAATACCCATAGCGTAGAGAATACGGTAGCACTCCCCTAGGAACCTATGCCCACCCTTTAAAGCCAAACCGCTGAAAGTAGGAGGGTAATACTTCTTGAACCTAGCAAGTCTAAGTTATCTCTTCCTCATATGCTGCTACCCTAACCATGGGCTGAACTGGAACAACAGGCTGTGTCGGCATGACACCTGAAACCTGACCAATGTGGACTCACTGCTCCGGAGTACGGGCGGCGGGACCTAAGCTCCTCTCTGGATCTGTGAAGTAGCTGGTGCAACCGTAATCAACCCCGCCTAAGCCAATGTACCAAACATGCTCAGGAACTGTGCTAAAGTCTCCTGAAATCCTGGGGTCACAACAGGCGCCTATGGTACCTGTCCCCTAATTGGAGCTACTAGAGACTCCTCAACAGCTGCTCTGACAGGCGCTCTAGCTGCAGCACGTGCTCCTCCTCGACCTCTGCCTCTACCTCTGCCCCGGCCCCTAGAACACCGGCTCTGAGGGTAGCGTCGTCGGTAACTGCAGCTCGTGTCCTCACCACTTGAGAGAGAATGGAATGACAAGGGTTCAAACTCCGAGATCCATAAACTCGAATGATAGGAATGAAGGAAGTGAAACTGTCCTAATAGTTATGTAACCTCTCTAAGATAAGTACAAACATCTCCATACCGATCCGCAAGACTCTACTAAACACGCTTATGACTCGTAGCACCTACGAACCTAGAGTTATGATACCAACTTGTCACGACCCCAATTGCCCTCCGTAGGATGTTATGATGATACCTAGTCTCTAAGACTAGGTAAGCCTACACTTATTAAATAAATAGAAGAATTCAACCATCGAATGATAAATACGAGATTAAAATCTTATACACAATTACAATTCCTAAAACCGGTAGTGCAAGTCATAAGCTCTATTGAGTTTGCTAGAAAAATCTCTAAATACAACTGTTCACGATAGAATTAAATAGTACAATGAAAATATCATAAGGTGACTCCAAGGCATATGAACGCGACGACAGGTTTACCTTGAGTCTCCACAGCACGACCATCCAGCTAATAATCAACAACAATTGTGGCACCTGAATCTGCACAAAATATGTGCAGAAGCGTAGTATGAATACACCATAGCAGTACCCAGTAAGTATCAAGACTATCCTCGGTGGAGTATTGATGATGGGCAGTCAAGACACCTACCATACTAAACAACCTGAATAAGTGTGAAGGTGAACTAACCGAGAAAAAAACAATATTAATATACAACTAAGCAGGATAAGGAATACCAAACAATACTTCCAATGGGACACCAATAGCAACAAAATTTAACTGGAAACAGTCAAGTAATAATGTCGTAGAGTAAGCTGGAAACAATCTAAGTTCGGTGAAATCAAAATAAAGGAAACACTAGTAACAACTTAATAAGAACAACCGTTTTCACACCTGATCTGTTCAAGCATTTCCACTAGGTACCGAACCTCATAATCACAGGTCACGAGTCCCAATTCATGAACCCTATTCACTTGGCATCTTTTTCCCATATTATAACTCATAACTACACGGACGACTCACGTGCCAATAGACAATCCTCACATATAAGGCAAGTAGACAAGAGCATTTACGATGGTCATTGATGTCAGGATTCATCTTCTAAAACTGATATGGGTGATTTAACTACGTGTATGCTTGTGCAAGTGTTCTACCACAATTCAAGTCAACAGATAATAGCAAAGACAATGAGTGGCACGTAAGAAACGATCACAACAAAATGTACAGTGTAATAAAGGTAGCAATGAACTTTGAAGCAACGACTAACAAAACAAGATTAGCTACATAGAACTGAGCAAAAAGTGCATCACGGAGGAAATTAATTAGTAGTATGCTAAGGAAAACAACAATCAAAGACAAATGCATAGAAAAGGTGAAATGATAACAAGAGCTCTCCCGAGGTACCGCCTCGTAGTCTCAAATTGTAAAATGAATCATAACTTTCTTTACATCATCGCGTGAGCCTTTATATTTAGTTTTGAAAATCATTTTTCCCGAAAGGGCATCCCGCATTTGATCACACCTTATTACACCGTATGGCTTCTAGTAGTTCCCCTACTAGCCACGCATTGTAAGCCCACCTTATCTCACCGCATGTGTTTCAACACCCAGACCTTATACCACTGCATGTGTATCAATAATAACAACAGCACGGCATAAACCTTGTGCAACACAATAACAACCGCACAGTAAAAACCTCATGCAAACACAATAACAACTGCACAGCAGAAACCTCGTGCAAACACAATAACAACCGTATGGCAGAAACCTCGTGCAAACACATAACAATTATCTCAACAACAACACATATTCCAAAACATAACAACTCAAATAAATGATTTACATAGTATGTGCCCACATGCCACAACATTTCCTCTAAACAATTTCAATATCACAACCATGCATAGCCCTCGCCTTAACAACAATAACGACAATAATACAAGAAAATGACAAGTTTATCAACTCAGGAACTTCAAAACATAAAAGGACAGAAGAACAAGCTCACAAAGAAAGACACAACAGGGAATAATTGTGTCAACAAGAATAGCTCAACAAGGAAGAGATAATGCGTAACAATGATTCCACAAAAGTACAATTCTACGATAAAATTCCACAAAAGTACATCAATGATTCCAAATAAGGACAAGTCAACAATGATAAGGGATAACAAAACTTCATATAGGGTGGACCAATCACGGAAGAGATACGACAAATTCAATTACGAATAAGCAAATTATAGAAAAAGATAATAATAACTTAAACTAATGATAGGAAATTATGGAAAAGATAATAATAACTTCAATCAAGGATAAACAATTACGGAAAGGATATCATAGCAATAAAAGAGGCAATAACTTCAGTTAAGGTAAATAAGAGTTTAACCGACAATAAAAGGTAATACATGAAGCAACAAATTCCAAGTAACACACGTAAGGGTGAATTTAGTTAATGGGAAATTTAACATGACAAAGCAACTTCATATTTAATGGCCATAAGAACCTAAGAGCCCTAAACGGTCAAATTTCCACAAATAAGCCCGAGCACGTACTCGTCACTTTGCGTACACGGCCTTCACATGACAAAATTATCACAAAAGACTCGAATCCTAAGGAGTAGTTCCCCACACAAAGTTAGGCAAGATACTTACCTCAAAGAAGCTAGACCGATACTCTAAAATGACCTTCTCGAGTGAAACAACCTTCGGACAACTCAAATCTAGCCAAAATAACTTCAAATCATAAATAAAACTAATAGAAAATAATTCTGCATAATAAATCTTCAATCTGAACACCCATTCGATAACGAGTCCAACATACAAGAATTACCAAATTCCGATATCAATTCATCCTTCAAATCATCATTTTACATTTTGAAAGATTTCTTACAAAATTACCATTTGTCCTCAACTCAAAACACTAAATATAAGATAAAAATAACGACAGAATCATGGAATATAATAAATTCCGGGTGAAGAACACTTACCCCAATGATTTGCTTGAAAACCCCATGAAACATCGCTCAAATCCGAGGTCTACAACTCAAGATATGATAAAAATGGCCAAACACTCGATTTGGAAAATATATTGTACTGCCCAGGCATTTGCACATCGTGATCGCGGAAGAAATAATGCGATCGTGAAGAAGCAAAATAACTACTGCCCCAAACATATACTACACGATCGTGGATAAACTCATGTGATCGTGAATAAGGAACAACTGATGCCCCCAAGAAATGTGCTACGCGATCGCGAACCAGAATGTGCGATCGCAAAAGAGGAAAAATATACTAGCTGCTGAGCTATGCTACGTGAACGTGGAACTGTGAACGCGAACACGGTGAAAGAGGATACACACGTACTCGATCGCGGGCAGAATTATGCTAACGCGAAGAGGAAAATATGGCAAGTCAACAAATACACTACGCAATCGCGGCTGGCACTACATGATCGCGAAGGAGGTTATGATACACCAGAACTTCAGCATTCCAAAACGTAAGAAAATGTCCTGTAGCCCATCCGAAACACGCTCGGGGCATTCGGGACCCCGCCCAAACATACCAACAAGTTCCATAACATAACACGGACCCGCTCGAGGTCTCAAATCACATCGAATAACGTCGAAACTATGAATCGCACCATGAATCAAACTTATGAACTTTCAAATCTTCCAACTTCTAAAACTCGTGCCGAAACATATCAATTCAACTCAGAACAACGTCAAATTTTGCATGCAAGTCCCAAATGATATAACAGATCTAATCCAACTCTCGAAATCAAAATCCGATCCTGATATCACCAAAGTCAACTCTCGGACAAACCTCTCAACCTTCTAAAAACTTTAAGTTTCTAATTGTTGTCAAAATGCTTCAAATTACCCCACGAACCTCCAATTCCAAATCCGAACGCACGCTTAAGTCCAAAATTACCATACAAAACTATTGAAATCATCAAAATGTCATTTCAAAGTTGTCTATATAAAAGTCAAAACTACGGTCAACTCTTACCGCTTAAGCTTCTAAAACAAGAACCATTCTTCCAAATTGACCCCGAATCATCCGAAAACTGAACCCGACCGCACACACAAGTCATAACACATAATACGAAGCTGCTCGAGACCTTAAACCACTAAACGGGATGCTAATTCTCAAAATGACCGGTCGGGTCGTTAGTATCACGCCAATGGCAAGGGCATAATGATGAAATATTATAGGCAACACTATAACGTAATAGCTATAATGATTACGTCATAAAATGCCAGATTTATTACGTAAATACAAAGTAATGTGCATCACGTAATATGTGAAAATAAGAACTCCAACGAAAAAAAATATATTTCTTGAAAATCCAACAAAAATTACTGGCTTACAAATGAACATACATCATCAAATCCAGCATATAAAAAACATAGAGTGATGAATTATCAGCAATAATGGGTTATGAGAAATAAAAAACTAACTCCGTTATTTTACACTTCTCCTTTATAATATACTGAATTACAACCTTTCAGAAGTCAAATTTTCATAGTAATATACAGGGACCAAAAATATTTTAAAGAAAAGAAGAAGAAAAAAGAATGAAAAAATTATGAGAAATAATAAATCCAGGTTACTGTACTAGAATAGAATGAACAAAAAGCATGAAATCCAGCCTATTATAGATAAAATCTAAAAAGGGAAAGACACAACAAAAAAATCTAAATCTCTAGCACATGTCACTTGAAAATCACGGAAAAAATACTGGATTAGAAATGAACAAACATTATCAAATCCGCCATATAAAAATAAAAAAAGAGTATCAAATTATCAGAAATTACAAGTTATTATAAATAAAAGAGAATATCGCTATTTTATAATAATACAGTACAATATACTGAAACTTATATCATAATTGTAAAAAATGAATATGAAAAGAATAAAGAATGTTTTGAACGTCCAATGTATTATACTGGATAAAAGAATTAGTTCGTACATCCAGTATAATATACGAAAAAGCATGCGATTATGTCATAGCAATGTAATAATTACATAATTACATACCCCGATGTAAAATAATTAATGTAGTAAGTGTGTTTGTTACGTTTTGTGGTTAACAATGCACAAATAAAAATTTAAGACTTCATCATTCACATTGTAAGTCTAAAAAAGAATATGAAAAGGTATAAAGTAACCCTTATTCAAGAAAATACAAATGGTTCATTATATATAATAAGACTGCACCCTGCCGTTAAAGAAAGGTTATTGTAAACTACTGGAATTTTAACATACTGTATAGTATACCACCTATAATAGGGACACCAGTATATTATTCTGAAAGTCATCATATTTGTTCATGGCAGACACTGTAAAAACATACTGGAGCTAAAATAAAAGTATTCACTTGATAATTACAAAATAAAAATGTGTTAGGTAAAATATTAAAGCCAATGTCATAGGCGTAATGAGCCATTACGTCATGAAAAAGCAAAACTCTTTCATGTAATAGTTGTAATGATTATGTCATGAAAGAGCCAGATTTATTACGTCATACAAAGCAATGTGCATCACATAATAGGTGGAAATCCAACAAAAACAACTGGCTTACAAATGAACAGACATTATCAAATAAAATAAAGTGGCGGATTATCAGCAATAATGGGTTATGACAAATAAAAGAGTAACTCTGTTATTTTTCACTTCTCCATTATAAGGTACTGAATAACAACCCTTCAGAAGTCATATTTCCAGTGTAATATAGAGCGACCAAAAATATTTTAAAGAAAAACAATAAAAATGAATGACAAAATTATGAGAAAGAATAAATCCAGCTTATTAGAAATCTAAACTCTAGCACATGTCGTATCACGACCCAATTTCCATTAGAGGTCGTGATGGTGCCTAACACCGCTGTCAGGCCAACCCACAATAATTGATTAACTTAATTACTCATTTTAGTATTTTTAAATCGTAATTTCCTTTAATTAAATAGTAAAATATAGAACTTACAGAGTAAATGATAATATTTTTGCAACTAAAATACTGAACAACCCATAACCACTCCCAAAACCCGGTGTCACAAGTGCATGAGCATTAACTAGGGAGTAAAATAAAATACAGCATCTGTTCTGAATACAAATTAGACAAGAAAGATATAAATAACTCTGATGGAGACTCTACTGGTTGCGGATCATAATGTAGAATGCAGCTCGCCTAAGTCCCTGCATTAACCACATCTTTGCGCCCACAAGGCCACTAGACATATATGTACCTGCACAAAAATGTGCAACAAGTGTAGTATGAGCACGTAAATCAATGCTTACCCAGTAAGTATCCAGTCTAACCTCGAAGAAGTAGTAACGAGGGGTCGATTTTGACACTTACTATGGACTAACAATAAGATACCGATATTATAATTAAGCATGGATTGTATAAAACGGCTGAAAACCCAATAAACAAGAGGTAGGTAAATAATTCTTTTAACAATAGGAAGATTCCAAATTTATTTTTCGTCATTTAACAATTTATATCTCAAGCCAATGAAGCAATATCAATTATTATTATTAGTTCCAAAGATTTATCATGCGCAAATCATGTCGAGGTCGTACGGCCTGATCCAACATAATATTTAAACTGTGCACTGCCGAGGGTCGAACGGCACGAACTATAGATGCATCTATTTGCTACCGAGGCGTTCGGCCCGCTCCACAAAAGAGAAAACACATTTACAACAACCAATTCAAGATTTATTAAGGGGCAATTATTCAAGAAAATACTAAATTCTCATTAACGGTCAAGAAAATAAAGTTTAACCTTTTACAATTTCTTTATCAAGTTTCAATATGCTTTAAGCAATTAAATTAACAAGTAGGGTACAACATTGTAAGTATAGAATCGTATGGGTCCTAGACTACCCGGAATCTCGTCACCTCGTGCGTGCGTAGCCCCCACAAATAGAAGAACATTTTAATTCAATTCGCCTCTGGGGTTAATTCCCTCTTACAAGATTAGAAAAGAGACTTACCTCGCTCTGAAATTCCATAACCAGTTCCAAAGCCCTTCCAACAAATCAAACCGATGCCCATCGCTCCAAAACTAG
Organism: Nicotiana otophora; assembly: GCA_000715115.1. NCBI lineage: Eukaryota > Viridiplantae > Streptophyta > Magnoliopsida > Solanales > Solanaceae > Nicotiana > Nicotiana otophora. The sequence goes on from AWOL01S0025515.1 coordinate 32,180, forward strand.
TCAATAAATTTGCAAATCCATAAATATATACTATAATACTCATTATATTTCAATTTAGACAAATTTCCAACTCCACTCGAAAAGTCGATAAAGACACCCTCGGGCCCACGTGCCCAGATTCCGAAAATTTTCGAAGATAAGCATTACCTATAATATTACGAATTCAAATATATGATTTATTCAAAATTCCATGTCCAAATTCGTACTCAATATCAAAAAATATAAATTTCTAGGTTTTCCTTCAAAATCCAAAATTTCTACAAATTTTCAAGCCAAATTTCATGTATAAACCTTGTATGTAACTCACAACTAGTAGAAATCACTTACCTCATGCTTGATGATGAAGTCTCCTCTTCAAAAGCTCCAAAGAATCGCCCAGGCCATGGGAAAAATGGGTGAAATGAACCCAAACCCCACTTTAAAAATATTCTGCCCAGCCCAGGTCTGCCCTTCTTCGTGTTCGTGGCACGACCATCGCGAATGCGAAGGACAGAATGCACTGCCTCCAATCTACTCGTCGCATTCGCGTCACCTTGGCCGCATTCGTGAAGACAAACTGCTCCATGCCCTTGCTCCCTCTCTCTTCTTAGAGTTCGTGTAGCCTTGGCTGCGTTCGCGAAGGCCAAGTCCCAGAAGCCTCAATGTTCCTCTTCGCGAACATGGGACTCCCTTCGCGTTCGCGAAGAAGGAAACCAGATACCAGCAACAGCAGTTCGAAAACAACTCAATTAGATCTGAAACCACCCTGAAACACAGCTGAGGTCCCCCGGACCCCGTCCAATCACACTAACCAGTCCCATAACATAACACAAACCTGCTCGAGGCCTCAAATCACCTCAAACATTACCAAAATCATGAATCGCACCCTTATTCAAGCTTAATGAACTTTAAAACTTTAAACTTCTACA
>AWOL01S0025518.1:0-14053 GCA_000715115.1 Nicotiana otophora
ACCGAGGTTAGGCTTGGCACTTACTAGGTACCGATTGTGGTGTACTCATGCTACTCTTCTGCATATGTTTTTCGTGTGTAGATCCAGATACTCCTTATCAACCGCACTATCAGTGAGCCAGGACAGCTTTGGAGACTTCAAGGTATATCTGCCGCGTCCGCAGACCTTGGAGTCCCCTTCTACTCATCCCCATGTCCATTATCTTCTGTATTTTCTTTTGATAGACTCTGATGTATAGAAACACTAGATTTTCTTCCTGTAGTTTGTGATTCACGAATATTCCGGGCTTTGGGAATGTTGTGTAGTATATGGAAGAGTTGGTTATTGTTACAGTTAGTTGTTAAATCTATGTTTTCATTTCATTTATTCCGCAAAATGTTAGGCTTACCTAGTCATAGAGACTAGGTGTCGCCACGACGTCATAAGGAGGGGAAATTGGGTCGTGACAAAAAGAGATAAAGAATCGAACAGAGAATTGGATAAAAAGAACGGGGCAGACTAACTCTAGAAAAGATGGAAGAAGACAAAGTAGGTCAATAAGTTGAAGATTTGGAATTAAAATAAAAAAATTTAAATGATAAAATAAAATTATAGAGTAATAAGTAAGGCATAATTGGAAAATAAAATAGGAAACGATCTCACCACACCAAATAGGTTGTTTCATAAAATGGGGCTTTTGGTTGTCCCGGAACAATGGATTTAACAATACGATACAATCAATTTTAAATAAACAATCAAAACAAACATTATTTTGGGATAACAATACAATGCGATACAATGGGTAACAACCATCCAAACAAGTTGTTAACAATTGCGCGTCAATTATACGTATCATATTTATATAATTTTTAAAAGTTTATACTTATTGATAAGGGTTACACGCGCAAAGCGCGTACCCTAAGACTAGTAACTATAATAATGCCTAAACAAATGAAGGAAAACAGCGATAAAAATCGATGCCAATGACTCCTCCGATTCCTCCTGTAACAAAACCTATCGCCTTTCTAGGGGTCTCAACTTGCTTTCCCAAGAAACTTTTTGTCCCAAAATCAAAAACCATACTCCTTGAAGAGGAGGAAATTGAAGAAAATAACACTTGATTTGAAATGGGTTGTGGTCGAATTCTTATTAAACTTGGGTCAATTAACAATTTTCATCTGCTGCACTTAATAAGCATTTGGCATTACGCTAGAATTAGCCAGAAATAGTCCAACATTTTTGCTCTGAGTTCTTGCCATTTGAGTTTGAACTACAACCATGTGAAGGTGCTGGCAGAGAAGAGTGGGCGGTGACTGTAACAAATTCGAAGGATAAGGGGTTGTGGATGGTGGCGAAGGAGGATGCCCATATGGAGCAGGTGTTGATGAAATATTTTTGGTGAGGGTGGAGTGAGGTCGAAGCAAGGGAGGCTAGTGGTGGCGGAGAGACTGAGGCCGTTAGCAATTTCAAGATTTTTTTTTGATTGTGTGTAATTTTTAAGTTGTACAGTTTTGTAGTTTTTGTGGAGAAAAAAACTATCAAAAGGATTTAAAAAGAAAATTGATGAGAATCTTGAAAGTGTGAAGATGACTGATTCAGACGACAAAGGAGGCGAAGAATAAGGATTAAAAAAAAAGGAAAAAGAAAAATTACGTTTCAATTATTCACTCATGCGCTGGACTTGAAGTGAAACTCACTCTTTGTGGCATGTTTGCATAAAGGGCTCAATAGGTACACTTCAGTGACTGTTGGAGTGTCCACAATGTACGCAGGTAAACTTATCTCAGTGAAGGACATCAAATAAGAACATATATGTACCTTTATCTGGAACTGCAGATTTTTTATGTGGTCGATAACTTCATCCATTAGAGATGCTCTTCCACCCTGCAAAAACACAAAATTTATCAATTTTTTAATTCATTGTAGCAATCATGTCATTCCTTTTTTGGTCTCTTGGTTTATAAGAAAGGAGCAAATTGGCATGAAATCAGAACATAAAAGCACTGTGTCACCCATTCCTTAGGGTGCAGAAGACTCTATAACGCACAGATGATTCCAGTTACTAATTTTTTGTATTCTCCTACTTTCTGCATTCCAACTTCAAGTGCACAGCTTTTAAAAGATCTGAATATCCTGCAGTTTGAATAGCTATGCAATATACAATATACAATAAAGATCAAGTGCCAATAAGGATGTGTTACCTTTTTAGAGCATAGAAATAATTCTCCCAATGCGTCTATTCTTTCAGCAATTCTCATCTTGCGACGCTGAATACAAAACCAGCTATGATTAGGTATCAGCTAAATGATATTACAATGTGATTACCGTGAAGCTTAAGCTTCACCAAAATTATGACAATCTCGTGAACGCAGCGGTGGAGCAGAAAATTTGCTTGGGGCGCAGAGTCTGGAATTATCAGCTGTACAAACTTAGGTAGTCATATTACATTCTGATCATATATTCTGTATGCTAAGAATATATTTAACATACTGTTGAAAAAAACATATTTAGACATTTACAATGTAGGGGAATTACTTTGACCTCTCCTTTAGTACTGCTAAATATGCGGACTTTCCTTCTAGTTTGAGAAATGCCAAAGACTTCTTCTCGACTTTGGTGTTTCATTACCAAGACCGCCCTTTCCATTAACGTCCATTAGTAAGACCGTTTAACAGCTATATCAGCACAAACATCAGATCTGTAATACTTTTACCTTGGCAAAGATTTACTTCACACCATTCTCGCAACCACCAAGCTCCGCCTTCACAAACCCTCCCCTGCCTAGCTGGGCCAGCCTTCTCCACCCCCTCCCTTCCCCTATCCATACCCATCACCTAACCCCCTCATCACACTGCTCCCCTCCCTTGTTGTCCCCTACACAATACACATATTGTGTTACACATAATTACTCTACTGTGTTACACGTGTAACATAGCAGGATGATAGCTTCAAAATTGCCACTGCTGGCTTATGCTGTTTGTCAGTAGACGTCAAATTAACTCACCCAAAATCTTTAAAAAATAAAGAATCAATGAGAGAGTATCTAAATTTCCAAGTAAAGACCCTGTAGTACAAAGTGGGATACAATTTTTGACAAATAAATATTCCATAAACAAATGCTGAAGCTCAATATTGTATTACCCCTGCCATACAAAGTACTAACTGTTAGTTACAGCTCATGATGACTAAATTGTCTGATTTACTAATGGAAAGATCCTTAGAAAATTTGCACCAACTATTACAAACCCTAGAGGACACATCTTGATATACAATTCCTGATGACCTGATAATCATGAAAATTTACAAATAACAAAGATTTACATTTAATAACAAAGAATCAGTAATGTTTGTACTAGTCTTTAAAGGTGGTTGGATAGGCACAGTCAGTATATAAAAGCTGCAAGAAAATAATCAATCCCCCATCAGACAATGCATACAACAAGAGAGGATTGAAGGATTTAGGCTTACTCGATCAGACAATGCAGCCCTTGCTTTTCTAGAACTTTTGGAAGGATACGATGATCCAGCAGCTAATGCTTCAGAGCAAGGTCCAGAAGCAAGCCTGGCATCTCCTGCTGGCTCCCATGTCTGCCGTCCAAAGATCCAAGGTTTTATGTCATGAAATAGTCACAGTTCTTCTTCTTTTTTCCAACTTTGAAGTACACATTGAAAATAATCTCAACATTACCAAGGCACCAACTTGACTTTCTGAGCCAATTAAAAAGTCGAGTGGAACCCCTTCAAAGTAAGGACTCGGATATCTTATCTGCTGAAAACAGGAGTTAGAATTCCAACTCTCTCATTAGAGATGAATTTAAACAGTTACCACAGTGATGCAAGGAATCTTGACTTGATAACAGAACATAGCTCCCCAAACTCATATCTGGTAAACAGTTGACTGTCAGTTTTATTGGCTATGCATCCAAATAAATGGACATACCACCTGAGAAATTATGTCAGCAGAGCTGTTGACTAGTCTGAAACCAGAAGCTTCTGCGGAAGCATCCACTTGAACCTCGGAGACCACATTATCTGCAAGATATTCAACGTAATTTTTTGGTGTTTGCTGGTCATGGATCCACTGAGGTGAAGGCACAGGAACATAATGCATCCCATCAATTCCAACCCCTGCCATGTACTGCTTGTTGAGTTCATGCCCCGCTAGATAATAAGAATCATTTGTACCTCCAAGAAATGCCCATTGTGTTTCTAGGGCATTTGGCTGACTCTGCTCTCCCATGATACCAAAGATCAGACTGCTAAACGCAAAGCAAAACAGAGATTGTTAAATTGGAAAAGCATAATCTTCCCGATAAACATTAAGTCAAAGTTGCATATTAACGAGGGCAGTAAGATCTCACAATGATATGAGAAAGGTACATAGTGCTTCACCTAGAGGCGGATCCAGGATTTGAATTTTATGGATTCGAGTTCGAAATTCTATAGCAATCCACTTGATTTACTGGGTTCGAAACCAATTATTTGTACTTAGTTTAGTGAATTTGGGTCCGAGCAAAAGCTACTGGGTTCGGATGAATCTATATCTTACTCTCTACATCATCCCTCAACTTCAACTAGAATAGACATTCATTTTCAAATGAAGAGCCACATTTAAGCAAAGCTCCAATTCAATCAACAAAAGACAGGACTTTAAAGACATGAGCTTAAACTTTTGCATTTCCTTTTCTTCTATAGAGTTTAAGAAATGGGCAACAGAACAAATGCTCAACATTGAAATCCTAAAATCATAATTTAATACTAACAAACTGGCATGATCATTGCAAATACAACACAATAGCTTTTGGATGGTTAAATTTAGCTATCCAAATTGTTAAGCCCTTTATTTTCCTACTAACTGAGAAATCTTCGAGGGTCAGTAACTCACGGTATGAGAATCAATGGATTATGGGACCCACTTCTTACCCATCTCCACTTAAATATCATACTTTTATCGCGAAAGGGCTCGATCGCATGATGTGCATCTAATCCACACATCACTCATTGCGCTCTTACCACTAGACGAAAGCCCCAGGCTGTGGGCTAATCCTTCTCCTTTTTTAATTTATTTTGCTCCCTCCCCGGGGGCCAATAGTTGTTTTTGCAACTTCCCACGCTTGGCAACTCGTCTCAACCTCTTGGTGGGAAGAGGAGTGTTGTTACACTTAAGATACAGAGTAATTAAATATACCTCTTATAAACAAAACAAATTACATTTCCAATTTTCATTTTTCAGCTCGAAATGCGCCTTTCAACAGTGTACAACCTCTTAGTAACCACAAAATTCAAACAAAGAAAAAAATTAGAGCATAAAAATGGTGTCGAATCTGCAAATACAAAATAGAGGGCCTAGATGTAGACAACTAATTTATTTTAGACTAGTTTCAGTGTTAAGTCCACTTATGTATAAGCATTGACAAGAAAAACACCAAACGAATCAATATGCATAAAACCAGATAAGCGTGATCGATGACATGAAAAAAAAATTATAAAATTAAAATGAGTTTCACGTAAAAGAAAATCACCAACTAAATCGAAGAGTTTGAAGAAAAGTTGTACCTGAATTTTCGTATAGAGATGCTGAATGGTGAAAAGATAATGGAGTATGTATGAAATAGAAGTCAGAAGAGGCAAACAGAAGATTCTACATTAGGGTTCTTTGGGCTGTTAGCTAACATGCGCTCTATGTAACTGGTACATACACATCCATGTAGCTACCAGAGTGTCAGTCTGCCCACTATCGCCTGGCAAAAGTAGTAAATTAACTGTTTTTACTGGAAAAATAAAATGAAAGAAAGAAAGCTAGAAAGTGAGAGAAGGGAAAAATTTGCAAGACTGATAGTTTTGTATCATTCTTTTTTATAAATTTTAAAAAAGAAAAACTCCTAAACGTTTCTTTTTTGAAGGCAAAACTCTTTAACCTTTAAATTTACATTTTATCGTTCATGATATACTTTTTATAGTCATAAAAATATAAAGTCATATTTAAAATCATAAGTTTTAAGAATTCTTTTGGTATATGTCAAAAGTATTTTTTTTATTTTTTTTTGTTAATTAAATACTGTCATACAAAATAAAACGAATAAAATAGTAATTGAGGAGAACTATTGGAGTTTTAGGAAAATTTCATGACTATGTCATTTTGTTATAAAAGGGTACAAGTCATTCAAAACGTGAACGAGTGTTTATTTTATAACTCCAATTGGAGTTTACATGTGAATAAAACTAAATTAAATAGCAGCATGCGTCTTTATTTAGAAAATGATAAAAAAAAAATTATTAATAATAATAATAATAACAATAATAATAATAATAAAGATAAATTAGTAAAGTATAATAGCTTGTGATACATCGTCTATCTCACTTTTGAGTAATGCCATTACCATTTTGCAGTTTTTTTATATAAAAAAAACATATAGTTTGAGAATAAAGTTTAGATACACACGTCTATATTGAGCCTCCCAGTTCGAGGATCACGAGAGCATAGCCCAAATGCACAATAGTAACGTCCTCAATGTATGAACACTACAAGACAAGTATGTCGTATTTTGCGTCAAAGTATACGGACAGTCTTATCAATATTAGAACTATACGGACAGTCTCATCAATTTCACTAGATAATCCATAATAGGTAAGAGAAAAAAGTATATGAGTATCTTTTTCTTGTGAAAATAAATACTATCATGCACAATCACATAAGAACCTTCCGTTCAAAAAATAGAAGAAAAATAAAAATATTACTACAATATTATTTACGAAGAGATAGATAAATTGGCTTGAGTTATTGATAACAACACGATAGGGGTCCAAGAATGACTAAAGAAAATCAAGAAACGTGCGGAAGCTAAAAGAAAATAAAGAAATAAAAAAACAACGAAAAATTAAAGATAGATTGAATTCAAGAAAGAGTTTCTTGAATTCAAGAAGTCTATTCTTGAAGTTGAATCCTAACAACAACAATTAGCTAACAAAGAACTAATTGCCTTTGGTAGAGAATTAAAAACAAGAGATAGATTGTGAAACCCGACCCTTTAGAATAACAAGAACAACAATAAGCCTAAACTTATCACATTTCTTGAATACCTAGAAGTGATCTAAGATTTCGAAAGGTTTAAGCTTACCACCTTAAGTTGAGTCTTGAAGGTTGAAGAATAAATACAAGAGTAGCCACACATAAGAGTGCAAGAAAAATCTCACAATTTTTATTGATATTGTCTATAATAATCTAAAATCTAAAAACAAAGAAGACACCCTTTTATATAGAGAAGGGGTCACGAAATTACTACCTAAAAACAAGGAAATAAAGTCCTAAACTACTTTGGACAACAAGTCCAAATACCTTAGGAAAAAGGAAAAATACTAGGAAACAAAAACCAAGTCAATCTTGGAAAGTAACTGCAATAATCTTAGGAAAAGGAAAATATAACCTTAACTACCTAGGAAAGCAATAAATCTAGTACCAAAATATATGGAAATAAGTTAAAACCAATCTTGGATAGAATCTTGAAAGTCTCAAACCAATCATGAATAGGATCTTGGAAATATTGAAGGCAACTTGCAAGCAACTTGGCACCAACTTGTACCCAACTTCTATCATGCCTATTGAGCCTTTCTTGGGCAGCAAGTAAGTCCTTTTTATGTTATAAAAATGTGGATTTATGTAGGACTTATTGGGCTGCAAGTTTGGACACATTTTTAGGTTCCAAATAGGTCTAATAGTGGCCTGATTTAGACCTTCTTCAGAGGATGTCTTTTGGGATCTAATCCACCTTTTCTTGGACATAAATTTGGACCATAAAATAATTATAACACCTAAACAACTTATATCCTTTATCCTTGAGCTCTCCATCCCAGTTAATAATTTCTTTATTTGCACTTGAAGTACCTTATTTTGTAACTCTTTAGCTTGACATCTTGTTAAAGGCCCTATTTGAGATTCCAAAGTTTCATTCTTGTCCTTAAATAGATTTGAGCTTCCTAGGATGCTATCATTCCCCTCTTCTTGAAAAAAATTCGTCATCGAATTTCGACCTTGCAAGAAAAAGAAGTCACGCACTAGTAAATGGCATCCACTAATCTGAAAAAATGGTAGGAATAAAACAAGATAGTGACCATGTGTCCACTTAACCCAATTAAGCCTAATAGGTGTAAATACTCCTTTATAAAGTATATGGACATTATCATCCCAATAAAATTTATGCCTACTTAGAGTTGTCCAATAAAAACCTCTCTTAGATGCACTATGTAATGAAACTTGCAATGCGATCTTGTCAATAAGGTAGTCCAAACATGTGCATGCCAAAGAAATTACAAAATATTGGTCATGCATCCATTTAACACAAGTATCTCTGCCACATGTATCAAATAAGACACTCTTATGATATAGCCAAGTATCAATTATAAATCCCATGGATTCTTCTACATGTAAGTTATTCAAAGAAGCACATAAATTCTCAGAAAGGTCAGAAGAACCCATAAATTCCAAAATACAAATTTCAATACATTCAAGCTCATGATTATAACTTTCCCCAATAACATTCGCAACATCAATGGATTCTACATATTTGCTCAAACTGCCACATAAAGAGTCATAGATAGGTTCATGAAAGAGTATTTGATCACTAACGTCACAATAATCATGCATATCCTCTTTATTAGTAGCAAACACTTTTACAAGCTCACAATCAATATGCCTAGAGATATGACTTCCCATCAAACAACAAAACTCACATTCTAGTAATTTATCACATAAAAATTCATTAGACACTTGAATAAGAGAAGAAAGAACATTTAACTCATTAGCAAGCATCTTCTCATAAATTTCATGCCTCTTTCCACCAAGTTGAAATGCATAATCATCTATGTCATACTCAATTTCAAAAGGAAGCAAATTACTCTTGCACTTTAACTTAGATATTACAGTTAATGACTTGATATGCATCAAAATATCATCATCCACAAAAATTATAAAGTCACCAACATAAGAAATAAGAGTATAGTTCATTACCTCCAAAAATACCTTAGGTGTTCTAGGAAGGCCAAGAATGTGAATGAACCAATTATACATATCATACTTGGACTTATTTACTAATGGAACAACATCACCTTGGATTCTTTTACGCAATGATTCCAGCTTAGCAATGGCTTTAGGAAACTCCATGTCATAAACCTGTAAATAAGAATTAAAATAGTCAAAAGGTTCAATAACAAAGAATTTAACCAAGCTTTTATCTTCCACCATCCAACAAGAATTAGTTTCGCCTAATTCATGTTGGAATCCAATTGGATCCTTTGCCACCATTTCTCGCGCCTCACCTCTCCTTTCAAAAGGTCTTTCAATACGTGGCTGCACAAAATCACAAGAACTAAAACAAAAATGAGTTAATAGGTTAGGAAGTAAAGAAATTTTATTCTTGCTTACACTCTCTTTGGTTTTTATCACAAAACTAACTTTTCCCTCACTCTTAGCCTTTTTTCTCTCACTAAAGTTTTCTTCTTCTTCTTTACTCAAACCCTCTTGTTTTTCTCTCTCTACCTCAAAAACTTTTCTTATCTCATTGCCTTCTCTCTTTTCTTTTCCCTCAAGCTCACTTTTTTTCTCAATTGACATCCCATTCTCTTCACTCAATACAACCTCTCATTTTTCCTCTGTTGGGATGTCAACCTGCACTCCCTTACTCCTTTCATTCTTTTCTCTCTCATATTTTTTTATATTCTCTTTAACAGTCTTTTCATCTTCATAAATTTGTGAGAGAGTCAAAGGTCCAAGAATAAGTTTCTTTCCGTTAACCTCAAAAGAGTATCTATTTTTTTTATGTTTTATGAATCTCTTCTATAGGCATACCATGGCTTTCCCAATAAGATATGATAATTATTCATGGGAATCACATCACACCAGATCGCATCCTCATACTTTTCAATAGAGAATAGTAATAACACTCTTTTATCTATCTTTACTCCTCTCAACATGTAGGGTTCAATATGCTCAACACAAGGCAAGTTCAATTTTTCAACCATATAAGTGCTAATTGAGTTATAGCCAAACTCTTTGTCAATTCTAAGGGCACGAATCGCAGACATCACTTTAGCTCTTGTTTGAAAAATAATTTTACCATTATCTTCCTTCCATTCGGTATATTGTAAGTTCGACTTTTCAAGTTGTTGAGTTATAGCTCGCCTCATTTCACTATAACTACATGTTTGAAACATCTTAAACAAAGATTAGAAGAATTGTGTATCTCTCAAATTTGGCTTTTTCCTCTAATATTCTCGCCTCTCATGTATTTTTCCACTCAAAGCAACTCTTGGTCGTTAATCTTTAGATTTATTAATAAACCTTACTAGTCACAAGCCTTAGTGATAAGAATGTGGAGTTAGAAAAAGAAAAGGAAAGTGAAGGACCAAACCTTGGAAGAATAGGAATTGGTTATGTAGAAAAAAAAGGAAAGAATTTAAGAAACCCAAAACCCACAAGAATAAGGAAATAAGTTACCTTAATCTTTAAGAACTAGGATCCCCTCTTCTTGTTTCCTTTCTTGACTTGGAAACCAAATAATACTTGAATTCTACAAATAATAATGAGCCACAAAAAATTTTTTTGGCTGATTTTTGTTTTTTTTTTGTTTTGTTTTGCTCAAGAACCTCCCAAGATTATCAAGATTGAAATCTTGATTAGCCTATGCCCTGATACCACTTGATAACAACACAATAGGGGTCCAAGAATGACTAAAGAAAATCAATAAACGTGCGGAAGCTAAAAGAAAATAAAAAAATAACGGAAAATTAAAGATAGATTGAATTCAAGAAACTGTCTATTCTTGAAGTTGAATCCTAACAACAATAATTAGCTAACAAAGAACTAATCGCCTTGGGTAGAGAATTAAAAACAAGAGATAGATTGTGAAACCCGACCCTTTAGAATAACAAGAACAACAATAAGCCCAAACTTATCACCTTTCTTGAATACCTAGAAGTGATCTAAGATTTCGAAAGGTTTAATCTTATCACCTTAAGTTGAGTCTTGAAAGTTGAAGAATAAATTCAAGAGTAGCCACACATAAGAGTGCAAGAAAAATCTCACACTTTTTATTGATATTGTCTATAATAAGCTAAAATCTAAAAACAAAGAAGACACCCCTTTATATAGAGAGGGGGTCACAAAATTCCTACCTAAAAAAAAGGAAATAAAGTCCTGAACTACTTTGGATAACAAGTCCAAATACCTTAGAAAAAAAAAACACTAGGAAACAAAAACCAAGTTAATCTTGGAAAGTAACTCCAACAATCTTAGGAAAAGGAAAACATAACCTTAACTACCTAGGAAAGCAATAAATTTAGTACCAAAATATATGAAAATAAGTTAAAACCAATCTTGGATAGAATCTTGAAAGTCAAACCAATCATGAATAGGATCTTGAAAATTTTGAAGGCAACTTGCAAGCAACTTGGCACCAACTTATACCCAACTTCTATCACGCCTATTGAGCCTTTCTTGGGCAGCAAGTAAATCCTTTTTATGTTATAAAAACGTGGCTTCATGTAGGACTTATTGGGTGCAAGTTTAGACACATTTTTAGGTTCTAAATAGGTCCAATAGTGGCCCGATTTGGACCTTCTTCAGAGGATGTCTTTTGGGATCTAATCCACCTTTTCTTGGACATGAATTTGGACCATAAAATAATCATAATACCTAGATAACTCATATCTTTTATCCTCGAGCTCTCCATCCCTATCAATAATTTCTTTATTTGCACTTGAAGTACCTTGTTTTGCAACTCTTTAGCTTGACATCTTGTTAAAGGCCCTCTTTGAGATTCCAAATCTTCATTCTTGTCCTTGAATAGATTTGAGCTTCCTAGGATGCTATCAGTTATGCTAGACACTATTTTAAGAAACAATTTAGTAATGTAAAATATTTTTCACGAACTAAATATGTCGGCCTCTATATTTTAGAGGATACAAAAATAACAAAATAATCCAGCTAGTTAGTAAGGGAGATTAAGAGAAAAGTAGAATAAATATTTGTCGAAGAAGAACAATAATTATGTTATATTTTAAATGGTTAGCTAATAAAACTAATTATAGCCAAGAAATAGTAACTAATAATTGCTAAGAAAGATAGAAAGTTTTGGGTGTAATTGGTTGATAAGAATAGCTAAATATTTAAGTATTTATAGATGTACAGATTGGTTAGAAAAATGACAAGCATTCATCTACTTGTAAGAAATTCTTAATGCAAACAGACACAGTTGACCATAAAAATGAGAGAAACAAGCTACATAGCCAATTCTTGCATGAATGCCATATAATCATTAGCCAATTTTTTTAATACAAAATTGCCAACATCCAAAGTGAGAGGATCGTATTGCATTTCCAAATGAGCACCAGAGCAATTCACTAAAACAAAAGGAGAGGCATACTTATCTGGAACATGGTAAAAAAAATAGGATAACCCCAAAGACGACCAATTCAAGTAGGAAGCAATAAAAAGGTGAACAAGGCAGGAACATGAGTTATATGTAAACCTGTTAAACGGCCCGGGTGGACCGGTTCCGTACCGGCCCGACCGGACCAGACCGCGGCCCGGTGGTAAAGGGTCGTCCGAGCAGGGTTGGGCTGACCGGCCGAACAATGATCCGGCCTATGCCAGCATAGATTTGGATATCGGTTAACCAGACCGGTCCAAACCGGTAATGTCATGTTAAGCTTGAACCGGTGAACCGGACCAGCCCAGACCGATTCAACGGCTAATTTTTATTTTTTTTTAAAATATTTGACCGTTGGCAAAATGTCAGCTCTCATTTTGACCGTTGCCCAACGACATTAATTGCAAAAATAGCCATTTTGGCCTTTTTTTGTTTAAAAATAGTACTTTTATTATTTACTAATTTAACCCTTTGAAAAACTATAAATAGACCTCCCCCCTCTTCTTCTTTTCTTCACTCATCTCTCAATTCTCAAACCCAAATTCTCAATTGTCAGTCTCTCATTCTTCAATTAAATTGCTATCAACTATATGACTCTCTTTTTTTTTTGAAATTTTATTTATGGTATTATTTGAAGTTTGAACAATTGAAGTTTATTCGTGGTAACGTCGGAGTTGCGAAATTCAATTTCAAGACTTCAAAAATCATCAAGCGTTCAATTTATTGCGAAATTCGGTGCACTTCTTCTAGCTCTTTCTCCTATTTAATATTTTATTTACATATTTAATTTTTATTAGTAGTTAAATTTTCACAATATGTTTAGTGCTGCAAAACGAGCTTGTAATAAGGGGGGAGGGGGGAGGGGGTAATCGGAAAAATAGAAAAAGATGTGCTACTTAAATTTCTGGTAGTAATTTATATGACTTTACACATGTTTCTCAAACATCACATGATAATAATATAGTTATATAGATTATAAACAATTACAAGAAGATTACGGTATAGAAGATAATGAATTAGAAATTGAAAATGAGACACCACCTACACCTAACAGTGTTGGAGTTGGTAGCAGGGGTGGTGGTCGTGGCACTAGTAGTAGACCACATGTGGCCCCAACTACTAGTCATTGGAGAAGGAGAACTAAAGTTTGGAAATATTTTGAGAAAATAGAAAATTCTGATAGAGTTAGATGCAAAATTTGTAAAGATGATTTTAAATATAAGACTTGTGGAAGTTTAAGGGGGGTGGGACACTTGGTAGACATACGAGAATTACTCATACTATGGAATTGGGCTCTGATTTAGATGAAAATCAAGGAGCTCTAAACCCTAGTACTAAAGGACTTTTGAAATATGATAAAATGAAGGATCGTGAGGAGTTAGCAAAAATAGAGAGCTTTCTGGAGCCGATTACCCTACTGTTACTATGGTTTTAGTACAAATAGCTGAAATTTCTCTTCTACCCTCTGATTTCAAAAAGAAAGAAAAATATAAGGATGCTGTTGAAAAAAAAAATCAAAAAATATTTCTTTCCAATTTTTCCTGTTTACTTAAAAGGTGTTGTTTTAAATCCTTCCATTAAGATGTCTAATTATCACCAATTAATCAATGCTTTATATACTTATATGGAGATTGGACCAATTAAAATCCTAT
>AWOL01S0025518.1:16259-26602 GCA_000715115.1 Nicotiana otophora
TATATATATATATATATATATATTGTTATATGAACAAGCTAAATGATTATTTACAACAATTATATAATTATTATGCGAATATAATTGATGATGCCGCTAATAATGTAGGAAATGTTAATCCCACTTTTCATTGTACTACTTGTACTTCAACATCTCCTATTATGGATGAAGATAAAGGTATTGGTGGTTTTAATATTTGGTCTACATTTCCTTTCACTCAAACCAATAGCAGAAACATTGATGAAATTCAATTCTACTTGCAAAAGCAAATGGAGTCTCACACAAAGGATTTTTCACCGTTGGCATGGGTGGCATGAAAATGAAAAGCAATTTTCTGTTCTTTCTGTAATGGCTCGGAACGTGCTAAATGTGCCAATTTCAACTATTGCATCAGAGAGCGCATTTAGTCAAACAAGACAACATCTAGGAGACACTCCTCACTCATTGGAAAACAATGCTTTGGAAGTTTTAGTATGTTTCAGAAATTAGATTATATCGGAGCGAAAAAATCAAGGACGTGAAAATGTTGATGAACCAGAAGACGAGGAGCATGAAAATATATTAACAAATGGTAACCCATCTGAATTCAACACTCCAAAAGATGACCAAGAAGTTCATAGTGATTATAGGGCAATGTAAAATCTTTGAAGTTTGAAGATTGTATTTAATAATTCAAATTTAAAATTACTCTTTTTTCTTTAATTTAGTTGTTATAAAATGTAAACTTTAATTTGCAAGTTTAACTTTAAAAAAAAACTTGCAAATTATAAGTTATAGTTTTTTTCATGTCCATTGTATTATCTTAAATTCGTAATAAAATATTCAAATATAAGGCTATTAAAGTCTTTGAAATTTTTATTCAAAATTTCAAATATAAGGCTTTTAAAGCAAAAATTTATTCAAACATTCCTTTTATAAGTTATTTTTTTGTGTTTTATATTTTAATTTATCTTAATATAAATTATAATTGTTATACAAAATAAAAAAAATAATTAAAAAAAACTAAGACCTTCCTGGCCCATTAGGCCCCAGAACCGTTTCGATTCTATTTAGCACCCACTAAGTCCGGAACAGGTAAACCCGTTAAATTGTAACCAGTATCGAGACCGGCCGGTCCCCTTTTCCTCTAGCCCGGATCGGCCCCTTAACACCCATAGTTATATGTGATTTTAATAGTGGCAATAATAAAATTACAGAATGAGTAGTTCCACACAACTATATTTTTCAACAAAAAACTATTGTATAAAAGTCTCATAACTCACTATATTTGAGATTTTCTTGTTTATGTTTCCGTATGTCACTATTTGCACTAACATTCATTGATATTATTGTTGAATGCAAAATGTAGATTTTGGCTTGATAACGTCCAATATTATTGTTGAGTGTCAAATATAGATTTTCTTACTTAATTTTGGATGTTTGTTACAAAGCAGGTTAATAATGTCTCAAAAGTATTTATACATAATTAAGAAAAATACTATAATGGGTTATGGGTGGTGTTAGGGGCTTGACTCTTTGACATCGGACGTGACACGATTGTGGCAAGGATTCGGCGTGATGGCATTGCCATTATCCTATGTGTGGGCAAAACGATCATGCAGACAATAGACAAGGTATTTATCATATGGGCGGTTGTGGGCAAGTATTAGCCAATGTCTTGGGACAGTCAAGGCATGCTTGGCAAAGGCTTGACAAGGCAGTGGTGGGCAAGTCAGGGCGGCATAAAATGGCATTATACGCCAAAGTCAGTGGCACGAGCACTTTAGGTTGTGGCAATGCCAAATGCGAGTTAAGCTAAGGCAAACCAGTGCAGGATGATGGCAAAGAATTTAAATAGCTAAGGCAAGGCTATGTGAAGCAAAATGAAAGCAATAGTGCGGGTAAAACAAGGGTTGCAGACAAGGAATTGGTACAGAGCAATGTCAAAGGGACAAGTCTGGGCGCAATGCTAGCAACTAAGCCAAGAGCACATGCAGTGCACATGCCAAAGTAGTTAGCGATTATCTTTTGCAATTGCTTGTACCCATATTTTCTTTATGCTTGTATCCACTAGACCACTATCATTTCGTATAGATTATGGCCTATGTAGTTGAGGATGTCAACTACAAGTTAGGAACAGATTTAGCATTAGTCCGCCAAGTGAAAAAAGTTATAGACAACTAGTGTCAATTTGCTGTCAAGTGCCAAAGGCTGCCTACGTGCTATAAATAGGTTCTCTTAGACTTAGTTAGATTTGGATGTGCGAAATTTCGTGTGAAATTCAAAAAGGGAAACAAGAGTGAAACGTGAAGGTTTATAAGTATTTCAAAAGGGACTAAGGTTGGGCATTGAGCATGTCTTAGTGTGCAAGATCGACTTGTGATCTTGGCTAGACGAAGTGTGCTATGAACAACTTATGTTCATAGCAAAGTGAGGGTTCCTTTGTATGTTTTGTTGTGCAAAGGTTGGGATTTTCCATATTTGATTGTGTTCTCTTTACTTCGTTGCCTAAAAATTATCTAAGTCCAAACTTGCTGAAAATTTAGCTAAGTGTTGGGAAGGCTGAGTCGAGTGCATAACTTGACTGCCGCACGGGTGTGACTTTAGGCTGACAGAAAACGTCCATGTGATAACTGGTATTAGAACGGAGCATATTCGTGACGGTGGTAAGATGGCAGTGGCAGATTTTGTGGGTTTGTTTGAGAACATGACTGGTGGCACAAATGCTGAACTTAGACAAAAAAATGGAGCAGTTGTAAGCACTTATTAGGCAAGCCCTTTAAATATGCGCAAATTCATCCGTTCTTGTGAGAATGGCACGATTGGAGGCAAATTATTTGTGAGACATGAGACTACCATGGAAGAAATGCATTTTGTATGCAAAGCCAAGGAAGAACTGCGTGGGGAAGTGCTTCTACTACGAAGGGAATTACAAAACATTGTCCCTAGAAGTGATATATCACACAAAGGTGAAGATTTTAGACACAAAGGCTTATGGTGGTGCAAGAAGTGCCAAAGAGTTGGGAAATTTCTTGTGGGATATGGAGCAGTATTTTCAGGTTTCTCGTGTGCCGGATGAAGAGAGGGTGACCATCACAACTATGTACTTGACTGATGATACAAAAGAAAGTGTGGTGACAGACACGGGTTGTTGAGGTGGAAAATATTGTATTGTCGAAGATTGAAACTTGAGAGATGGTGAAGAAGGAATTAAAATCTCAATTCCCTCCAAGCAACTCGTCATGGGTTGCAAGAGATGGACTTCGTCGCTTGAAACAAAGTAGCACAGTGAGGGAGTATGTCAATGAATTCTCATCCTTGATGCTGAATGTAAGTAATATGTCAGAGGAAGACAAGATGCATTACTGCATGAGCGGGTTGAAGGGTTAGGCGCAATTAGAGTTGAGAAGGCAGAATGTTCAAAGCCTCTCTATTGCTATTGCGACGACATATACGTAGGATAATGTTAATTTAGGTGATGACCCTGCTGAATCTTTACATTCAAAGTCAGGCAGAAGGAAGGACAAAGCAAATCAATGGAGGAAAAGTAGGAAAGGCCAAGTTGTTGAAGATGAATGGCATGCCAAGAATGAAAAACAGGTGGAGACTTTTAATGGCAAGAAAACGAGCGGCAAATTCAAAGGTTGCTTACTTATGGTGGATCACACTTGAAGAAGGACTGCCCGGTGCAGGCCAGGATAAATGCAATGCTGGCTGCTGAAAAACAAGAACAAGTGGTAGAGGCAAATGACATTGTGGAAGATGTGAATGGATAAACATGGGCGATGTATGTCAACAACCCCATGCGATTCATAAACTGAGTTGGCTCAACGAGGACGTCAATTTCAAAGGATGCATATGGTTTGCTAGGGGTCTGACTATTTGACATCGGACGTGGCGTGGTTGTGGCAAGGATTGGGCATGGTGGCCTTGCCATTGGGATATGTGTGAGAAAAATGATCATGCGGACAATGGACAAGACATTTTTCATATGGCTATTGTGGGCAAGTATCGGCCAAGGTCTTGGGGCAGGCAAGACATGCTTGGCAAAGGCTTGACAAGTCAACGTGGGCATGTTGGGGCAGCATGGCACGAAATACGCGTCAAAGCCAGTGGCACGAAACTTTGGGTTGTGGCAATGCCAAGTGCGGACTAAGCTAAGGCAAAGCAGTGCGGGATGATGACAAATGATTTACATAGCTAAGGCAATGCTATGTGAAGCAAAATGCAAGCAATGACACGGGTAAAACAAGGGCTGCAGCCTTGCAGGCAAGCAATGATGCAGAGCAATGTCAAAGGGTCAAGGCTGAGCGCAATACCAGCCTTAGGCGTGCAACAATTGACCAAGTCAAGAGCACATGAAGTGCACACACCAAAATAGTTGGCGATTATCATTTGTAACTGCTTGTACCCATATTTGTATTATGCTTATATCCACTATCATTTTGTATAGATCATGGCCTATGTAGTTGAAGATGTCAACCAAAGGTTAGGAACAGATTTAGCATTAGCTCGCCAAATATAAAAAGTTGTATACAACAAGTGTCAATGTGTTGTGAACTGCCAAAGGCTGCCTATGTGTTATAAATAACCCCCTTGGACTTGGTCAGATTTAGGTGTGGGGAATTTCATGTGAAATTCTGAAAGGTAAAGAAGTGTGAAACGTGGGGGTTTCTAAGTGTTTCAAAAGGGACTAAGACTGGGCATTTGGCAGGAATTAGTGTGCAAGACCGACTTGTGATCTTGGCTAGACGGAGTGGGTTGTGAACGACTCGTGTTCATGGGAAAGTAAGGGTTCCTTTGTATGTTTTGTTGATTAATGCAAAGGTTGGGGTTTTTCGTATTTGACTGTGTTCTCTCTACTCCGCCACCTAATAATAATCTAAGTCCAAACTTGTTAAAAATTTGGCTAAGTGTTGGGAAGGCTGAGTCAAGTGCGCAACTTGACTGCCGCGCGAGTGTGACTTTGGGCTGACAGAAAACGCCCTCGTAACAAGTGGAGTCACAATGACGGATCCAGGATTTATAGGCCGTGGATGCTTCACTGATTTTAGTATAAATTTAAAGTGGTGAAACTTGATTATAATGGATGTTCATGATCAATTATTGAATTTTTAAGCATTTTCTATCCGGACATAAAATAATTTGGCCAAAGCCATTGGGCGCTTCAACACCCATACCTCCAAACATAGATCCACAACTAGGTGGAGAGGGAACTGGTTAGGTGAGACAAGGGCAAAAGCGGTTGGGAGGGTTAAAATCATAATTGAAGAGTTTGAAAAAATAATTTTCCCTCCTCTAATAGGAAAACTATTTTTTTAAATTGAAGAAAAATGTATAAATAACAAAAATATTTTTTCAAACATTTAAGCAGCCATCCAAAATTGAAAATCAAACACACCTTTAGGGGGGCAAGATGCTCACAAGATCCGGATCTAGGACAGGTGTCCAAAGCAGAACATAGGATCCCTCCTCATGTAATACTTCCTGCATTTTGATTGGTGGAAGGTGACAACTTTTGTTGCCAATTGGACCTCGTAACCCCATTACGTGTAACAAACACTTCATCCCATTTCATCTGGTTAGGGTTTCATTTGGGCCAAATCCCAGAAGGATAAGCAAAACAAGCATTGGCACAAACTGCAGGCATATTCCTCATATTCTTCCTCGTACATCCAGCTTCCCATTTTCATTATCAGCTCATCTATAAACAAACAAAACCACCAACTCAAATTTAAAAAAAGAAGGAACAATCTTTGATATACTCAAGTCAAAAATCAATCAATTAATCAATCATGGCAACTTCTCAGATTTTGCAGACAGAACAAGATCTTCTCATGATGTCTTCCCTTTTTGATGATCCCAAAGGTGCAAACTTTTGGTTACTTTTATTTTGTAGTAGAATTCAATATCTAACAATTTATGATTTTATTGGACTTTTGAGATTTATTCCCCTTTTTAAAGTGAATCTTGATTGGCTTATGCTATGTTTAGTTCATTTTATTATTATGGGCTTGAATCCAACTCTATACTGCTACTTTGTGTTGTGATTCTCATGGTAATTTGGAAAAATCAGTAATTTATTCCCAAGGGATGGATTGCAGGAGAAAATGTGAAGTCCCGAGGGATAGCTATCGAGAAAAAGATCGAGTTTCTTGAAAGCTTGGCTGGAAAAGTAATTTTCTTTGCATCTATTTTTGGCAGTCAATTTATTTTTATTGACTTAAATACTCATGCCCACTTCTCATTTTGGTAATTGCTATTGTGATCTCAGTGTTTGAGATTAAAGGGTTTGTCTATTTTGTATCTGCAATTCATATCGTAGCTTGATTGGTAATTTTTGGATAAGTAGATGATTAGCTCCTCATTTGGTTTAATTCGACATGCTTGGTGGAGCGACCATTATAATAGTAGTGTTTAGGGTTGGGTAGTTTCTTTGCATTTTGAAAACTTGAATCTAACATGGGTTTCCAAGATTCTTTTCTTGTTTATCCAACTAATATGTATTTAGATGTTGTATATTCCGAGTTAAATATGCCAAAGGTATTTTCATTTCAGGTCAGCAACAGGAGATCTCGCAGATGGTTGAACGATCGTCTTTTAATGGAACTTGTTCCTCGTTTAAATGCAGAAGAAATTAGAGGGCTGTTTGCCCCACCACCTTTTGGTAAGATATTTTTGGGTGTGGTATTATTCCATAATTGATCATTTACTGTTCCAAGTGATGTACATTTTACCGTTGGTTCCTTTTGGAAGCAAGCTCCGGAGATAGTTCGTCACCTTCCCTAATACTGATAAAACATAAGGTGCTCAGTTTACACTGATAAAACATAATGGACCCTATGCAGCGCGAATTTGGATTAGTCGGGCCAATGGGTTCCGGATACCATATGGTTATACAAAAAAAGCATCATTATCTGAACAGAAAAAAAAAAAAAAACTAACATGAGTCAATTTGGATAAAGCTTGTGGCATCAGAGCTGGATATGCAGTTTTAATTATCTTTTGGTACTACAAGTAGTTCTTAATATTCTAGCTACTATTAGTAGAGGTTAAGTTTCTGCATTCATTGTCTCTGCTCTTGAAGCAACAGAAAATACATTTTCTAGCAAAGAGGATGCCTGCCTGGCCAAGATTATTTAGCACAATGATTTTTGCACATACACTTCTTTCTTGTTAAAAGAAAAAAAATATTAGCATACATACTGCATGGAGAGTTTTTTTTTGTCCAGGGAAACAGTTGTATCATCCTTCATCTTTTGCTCTGAACATGATACGATCGTGCATATATGTCTTCTATGTCACGATTTGTTTATTTTAAAGAGCACAAAATATGTTAATATTAATTAGGAAAACAAGAGAAAGGAAGAAATGCCATATCATTGCACCAAAAGTGACGAGGGCTTTGAGTTCAAGTATCTTGAAGTAGAAGCAGAAGTGCATATGTTTTCCAGCAGGGTTATGAATGTGATAATGGTCCAGTTATAACTCATGGTTGTGATTTACATAGCGTTTCATCTTAGTCATATAGAAGCTCTTCGTCTGTTCATACTCTTTTGTCAATTATATATAATCTTCAATTAAACTTTTTTTTTTCTTTAAGAATAAGTACTTTTCCATTGAACTTATTACACGCTAAATTTTATTTCTGATATTAACATATTAATATTTCTTTTTCTGCAGGTGATGATGTGCCACTCTCAGTATTTTGCTTGACGAATGTGGAGGAGTGGGACAAATTCAGGAATATAGACATGGATAAGGAGGTTATTATGTTTTCCTGTTTCTTTAAACTGTATTTACTTCCTAAAAACCTGGCAACATTTACTTAGAGTAGTGTTTATAGTAAAAACGATGACTTCTTTCGATGTTATGTATTTTCATCCCCTTCTTTTTTGATAAGCATGCATTCTTTCCTTGGGAATGATTTCCTTAGGACAACCTAGCGATATGAAAGGCCTGCTGTTACTTCATAGTTGAATTGAACTACTTATTAAAGCACAATTCATTATTGATTAATAATTTTACTATGTGACATTCATGATTAACTCTTGACGTAGTATGTCTTCACCCCTCTGTTTCAAAAGTTTGCATTTTTATTTAATTCAACGTAGTGACTTGGAATTTGACTTGTGATGTTGCAAAATTGTCTTATGGTCTTCTATATGCTCTTATTTGGTTAGGCTACCATAATGGATGCTCTTGAAGGCAAAACATCGAAGCGAAAAAATTGCGTGGATAATGATAAGGTTGCGGTGTTGACTGCATGGCACAGAGTGGATTGTCGAACAAGAGAGGCACTTCGACGTAACTTTCTCCCTGAATTGGTCAGCAGCTATGAGGTATTATTCCTGAGAATTATTGAACCCCTTGTCTTCAATTTGTTCTTCTGTATGCGTTGTTCTTATGCAAATGTTATTTAGCCATTGCATCTGTCATTGTTCTGAAGGTGTTGCAACAAACACCGACTTGATCTGTAATAAGGTTCTGATAGAAGTTTAAGCTTGTTGAGCCTCCAAGGGAGGTGGCCAGTGATTGCTGAGTTGAAGTGACAACCTTGGGAATCCATATTGGAGTTCCAGTAGAGCCGACAATGAACTCTTCTCATCTATCTAAGTTCATGGGGAGAGTTACCTCATACTTGTGTCGGTAGGAGGTAGCAGGTATCCCACGGATAGTCGAGGGCGCACGCTGGCCCGAACACCATTGTTATTAAAAAAGAAAATTTAAGCTTGTTCTGCGGGCTAATTGGTTTACCTTGGGATTACTGGAGCTGCAAAATAGTCTACAGCTCACGTGAAACAACTTAGATGTCTACTCCTTCGTACTCGAGTTGGAGATTAGTGTAATAAGAAGATATAACAAGGATTTTCTTTTAGGCTTAGCTATAAACTATAGTTTGAAGGTGGGGAATGGGTCCATGCTTGCTGTAGCATTAGGAGTGTGCCAAGCCAAGTTATGTACTACATTTGTCATGTACAACTGTTTCCCTTTTTATGGAATCATCTAGGTGGCTGCTATCCTTTTATGCCCTGTTTCCTCTTCCCTTTCATGTCTTTTAGTCGGTGTAGATCTTTTTGCTCTTATAACTTGTGGGATAAACTCTTAAATAACCTTACCCCCGGTGGTATTTCTGATTGTCCATAGGGTTTGATTTTTACATTTTCATTGTTTTATGCTGCCTCCAACCGTTTTCTCTTCCCCTTCTTTTGTTTCTGTTTGTTAACAAGAGTTTTGGATATTTTACTGTAGCAATGTGTACGAGCATTTGCGGAGAGTGATGATGGAGAGGTGCTTGTGCTACGGGTTCAAGACCCCTTCCATCGGTTATTGCTGCATGGTGTTTGTGAGGTATGCTTTGTGGAGCAATAAATGTTTACATTTCCTCATTGCAACACTATGTCATATATGTCATAATAACATTGAGCACTGCTTCAACTTCGGGTCTGACGTGAGCGTTGAACTTGGGAATTTGGAATAGCTGTAGAACAGCGCCTCTAGATGTTCAAAGTTGTATTGTTAAGTAAGAAGAAAATCATCTGCATAGTCTCAGGATATGTTGCCTTTACCTTACAAGAGAATGCACATATGACGCTAATCTGATATGTGATATGTGGACTAATCTTTTATGGTCATCTTATGAATGCTTACTTGTGTTTTATCAGTTCTACAACCTGGTCTCCGTAACAACCTCGCAAACAGAAGGCAACAAGGCTGTGAAAGTGACTAAGATAAAGAAGAAGAAGAAGGCGGGTTCAGCTGATATTCCAAACATTACACTCTGCAACTTTCTGAAGATGGCAAAAGAAGGGTTCTGGTGATTCCTTTCGCCAGGATCTAGCCCTTGTATCATTACTATGTTGTGCATCATCTTAATTTACTCATTAACATCAAGTATGGTTGTTCCCTCGGCAATTCCGACGACTGTAATAAATTAGTGACTTGAATTGTGGGTGCTTCGTGTTTGGAAATGTCTTATTTCTAGGGGCACCTGTCTAGGGATGGTTGTAAGGGGAGTCTAAATTGCTTTGTATATATTGCAGAAATAAACATACGTTGTGATTATTACTGGATTTCTTCCTTCTCTGCTCTGTTCATTTTTCTCAGATCTCAAGGGTCCTATATTGTGGAGGAAACAAAAATTTCTGCCTCGCTTAGTAGAAACCTATTAGATAGTTTACTGTGCTGAACGACTTATAGAACATAGATGTGCGGAACTTGGTACAAACCATATATCTTTGGCGTTTCAGTTCTGGAAAGAATAACATGGTGGATATCTTGTACTTGAGAGTTGGTTTTGGCCAAGTAAAAGAACTAGTATAAAGAAGATAACCTGTCAATGTAAACCCCCCCCCCCCCCCCCC